>PVIJ01008772.1:0-71694 GCA_004024925.1 Scalopus aquaticus
CATAAGTGAAACCATTTGATATTTTTCTCTTTCTTTCTGGCTTGTTTCGCTGAGTATGAACCCCTCTAATTCCATCCATGTCGCTGCAAATTGCATGTGTTTATCTTCTTTGAATGCTGAATAGTATTCCATTGTGTATATGTACCACTTCTTCTTGATCCAGTCATCTATTTTTGGACATCTGGGTTGCTTCCATACCTTTGCTATTGCATCACTAGGTATCTTAATTACCAATTTAACAGATGCAGAAATATACAATCAGCATTGCTGTCTTAATATGATTCTCTTCCTACAAGAGAAGACTAAACACAGCCATCCATTTATATAATTTTGCATTTACTTATATAACTTCAGTGACTCTCCTGTTCCATGCATATGAGGAATTAGATTTCCACAGTAAATAAATTCACTGTTATGATGTAGAATAAAGAGTTATTTCTTATGTCAATTCATGAAAAGAGAAAAAGGTGTTATAGAATGAAAATAACACTTAGTTTAGAGACGGGAATATACAACTCTCAGTCTAATGTTTGATTATAGAATGATGCACATAACTGAAATGCACTCTCTGTTTCCTCAAGTATGAAACAGAGATAAAACAATCCATACTTCATTTGGGTGTAAAAATAGGCTATAATAGTAAAAATAGATTCCATTTATTCACATCTATTCTATGCTAAGCATTATATGAGATAGTTTCTTTTATTGTAAGGAATACAATAATAAGGAAACAATAAACTAATATTTTATTGTAAGGAATACAATAATTAGTAAGGAAACTAATATGCAGATAAATTGAATGCCTTAGCACACGCCACCCAATCTGCTAACTGCTGACTGTATTCAACACAACTCCTATGTTTTTTTCCTACTTGGCAGCAAATTATAACTTAACTTCTTGCATGTAAGAAATTATAATTTTGCTATTATAGTTTTTTCTGCTAAAATGTGAATGTTTCTATTATTAATTTATGAAAAGCCAAGTTGCAATTAATAATCAAAATTATATTTGTATGAATTGAGTTTAAAAATAAAAGAGGATGACACAGAGTTTAAAAATAGAGGATTAGAATACACTAATTAGTAGAATGTCTACCCTCCAAAGTAGGAATGAACAGACAATATTGCAGCTCAGAAATTATAAAGTAACAGGAAAAGGACATTCCTATAGACTTTTTGTGTAGCAAAGTCTTTACGATATGAATCCAATGCCATTTAGATGAACCCCCAAAAAGGCATTTCTAGAAGACCATCCTAAAAAGACAAATTTCACACTCATCTCTCCCTCTGCTCTTCACAACAGCTGCCTGTAAGAAAGAATGTTAAAAGGCAGAAATAATCCTAATACCAGGTTAAATCTACTCCAATAGCCACTTAAAACTGATGAATTGCTCTTAGTGAAATAGGGGCTGAGGGGGTGTAACTGCTCAGTCTCTGAGGCAAGAGCCACCAAAAAACCCTAAAAGGCCAAAAGACCAAAACCAACAAAGGACAGCGCCTGATGAGAGGACAGGTCACTGTCTGTGGGTTCTCACCCGCGTGCACAATTGCAAGAGAGGTCAGGCTACAGGAACAACAACAAACATGGGGTTTATTTTACAAACGGAGGAAACAGCTCACTGCATCCTTAAGTGGCGGCCACCTCCCCCAGAACGCATCGGGGATGGCAGCTCTTTGTGAGGTGTTGGGCTAGACCAACAAACAGCTCTTTGAGACACCAGGCCCAGGACCTCTGGGGCTCCATTCAGGTTACGTCAGAGATAGAACCGGAGGTCCCGTCTCTGCAGAGTCCTTCAGCTTCTCTTCCTGCTCAGAGGGCAGCTGCTGGAGGCTTCTTTTCTTTTTTCTTCCTCGGAGGTGAGGAACGGACTTTCTTTTCTCTTTGGAGTCTGGAACTGTCGTCTTTCTTCTCCTGGGGACTGGTGTCACCCTCTTCTCCTGTTCTCTTCAGGAGACTCCTTCTCTCTCTAGGGCTGGTGTCCTCTTTTCTCCCCCTTCTTTCCCCTCCCCACTCAGGTCCCTCCGATCCTGGCTTATATCTGCTCCCAGAGTACCATCCACAAGTCTGATTGGATCATTTTCAATCATGGAGCTGATTGGACCTACCCATCAGCTCCTAGCACCTGATTGGTCCATTCAAAATGGCAGTTATTGGGCAGGAGCAACTGCCACAACTGACTTGGAGCAGCGGGGTAAGGGGCACCACTGTTCATGCTGGCTCCCACTGCTAAGGCAGCTTGGTTCCGATTACATTAGTCATATTTTGTGAATTTTATTTTCAATTAAATTTAAATGCTAACAATCATCCTGTTTTGAGGTCTAAGTGATAAGAAGTCCTATATACTTATGGCAATGTAATATAAAATAGTTTCATTTATTCAATCATTCTAGGCCAATTAAATGTACTATGTAATATTAAAAAAAGGATCAAAAGTCTTAAAAATGTATAGCCTTTGACTCAGTGTAGGGTAAATGAGAGAACTGTCAGGTTTTTCCACCCTTCTGTCAATGATGGACCTCTGCAGGCCTACGGGCATGCCTGATGGCAGGCACCTGGAGTAAGGTGTGGGCCTGTGTGAGTGGGCACACCTGAACCAGAGACTGGGCTTATAAGCAGAGAAGCAGCAGCAGCAGCAGCAGCAGCAGCAGCAGAAGAAGAAGAGAACTGTTCAGGGTGCAGCAGAGAGACCACGAGACGCCATTAGAGAGCCTGAGAGAGAGTGAAGATTCACTGGGGGCTGGAAGGCCTGTTAGCCTCCCGGTCCCCTGGCCCTGTTGCCTGCCCTGTACCTGGTTGCCAGTTTATGACACCAATAAAAAGCCACCAAGGGCTCCAGGACTCCTCCCTTTTAGACCCGTCTGCACAGCTCCATGGAGAACCTGTGCTTCCTGGTGTTCTTGCCGCTGTACTCAGGAATGTCAATTATAGTCATTTAAGAAATAATTCAGGATATGAATGTAGAAGCACGTAAAAGGACTTTCATTATAGTTGTAAATATTAGTTAACTGGGGGAAAGACGGGAAGTTTTGTTTTGTTTGCTTGTTTTTAATTATCCAGAAGCACAGATCTACTATGAAAAACAGAGAAAGAAAAGGGACATTTTGGGGCAGAAAGCTGTCCCGAAAGGGACAGGTTTGCCAAGAGAGGCCTGCATAGAAAGACATTAAGTTTTTAACAACAGGAGTCTGAAATAGCCATATAATGGAATTAAGGTTATATTTAACTTTAAATATAGAGGTAAAATGTAATTTACTGAAGAGCAACTTACTCAACAGGACAGGCAATGTGACTCCATATTGTAATGTATACACATCTATGATACTAAAAAGAATAGCAAGGTATACATGCTAATGATTATTGTCTTGGTAGAATGCAATACAGTTGTTTTTTTTTACTCTGATATCTACTTGGAGGCTTCTAATTAATATGTTTGGGATTAAAATGTGATGTGAATATATATTAAAAAAGTCTGTACAAAATGACTATTTACTGAAAAGTGCATTTTATTTAAAAAAAAAACATGTCAATATAGAAACTATCTTCAAGAAGTTAAAATGCAGATTACCATATCACTCCTTACTTTAACAAATATAGATGGTAAACTCTGCGAGTGAAGTAGTGATTTTGTTTATGCTAGATTCTGGAGATGAAGGGTAAATTCAGTTATTACTTAAAATGTTAAAGTACCACACAGATAAATATATTCATGAACTTGTTTTACACAATATTTTAAAGTATTGGAACATTTTAGATAAAAAGCATCATTTTATCATTTAAGGTAACACCGGTGACATTCATGACATTTGGAATTCCATATTAGCAATTCCACCTGCAAAATTCTAATAAAATCCCTATGTATTAGGTGAACTGAATCTATATATAATCATTAGTTTTATTAACACAAGTAACTGACTCACGATACTATTATAACTGTCAATTATAACTGTGAATTATTCAAATGTATTTGAAAAATTTAAAGAGTAAAAATGTTCATTGCATTGAGAATTATCATATGTACAACTACTTGTATATAACTGGGATCTCCTGTTTTGATAATGCATCTTTACATTATATCATTTGTTTCCAAAAATCCTAAAAGTCAGAGAAATAAAAGTTTTATTAACCTCATTTTACTCAGATAAAATACTGAGGTAGTAACAACAAATAATTTACAGATTAAAATGGAAGACTATCACTCTTGCACTTTTTAGGTACCTAGAGAGTAAAGAAAGTAGCAAATTCATATCAAACTATTACAGGTGATAAGTACATTAAATTCACTGGTCCTCATTCATCCCATTCTCCTTAACAAAGAGATTAACAGGAATGAGGCATACAAAATTATTCTTCCTTTATGAGAGAAAAGACAACTCTAAAAATGTAACACAAATATGGGTTTAAAAAAGGAAAATTGAAAATTACTAACCCAATATTCCTCAAGTAATTAAATGGGGAAATAATCTTTAGAAATAAATAATACTCAAATCCTGAAACTAGAAAGAAACATTTTGTGGTAGGCAGAATTCTAGGTTTTTCTTTGTGGTTATACACTGTTATCAATAGATAGTAATGTAACTACAGACTTTAAAATATAATTATTCTGTGTTATCCAAGTGGGCAATTTAATCACATGAGCCCCTAAAGCAGAAAACTTCCAGGGGCCTCCCTGGTGGCCCAGTGGTTGAGCGCCGCGCTGTGGAGCTGTCAGCAGTGCGCAATGCGAGTTCGACACCCAGCCTGGGAGAGTCCCACATGGTGCGGCAGACCTCTCCTGCCTTGCCCACTGCTCCCCTCAGCAGTGTGTTTCTGATCTGCCTGTTCTGCTCCCCACTCTGTCTCTGGTGAACCCTCTTGCCGCCCCACGCCTCTGGCCTGTACCCCAGCTTGTATGCATAAATAAATAAATCTTTAAAAAAAAAAAAAAGAAAACTTTTCCAGCTAAAGTCAAAGAGACACAGCAGAAAAGAGAAGCAGGAAAGATGTGGTAGAGGGAAAGTCAGAGAGATACATGTCTTCTGAAATCGTCAGCAAGGGCACGGGGATATTAAATCCACAACTGCCTACTGAATTCTGTGAAGAACCTGGATGAGACTGAAAATTAATTCTTTCCCCAGTTTCCCAGTAAAAGCCCAGATTGTCAACACCTGGATTTAGCCTTGTGCAACTTGGGGCAGAAACCAGGTGAGCACAGCAGACTTGTTACCTACAGAACTGTGCGATAATAAATGGATATTGTTTGCAGTTGCAAATGTGCAGCAATTTGTTACAACAGTAATAGAAAATAAATATACATTTCCTGATGTCCTTCCTTTCCTTCTAGATCAGATTTCACAAAACAGATTGATTTATGGAGGCAGGTAATGGAATAGGATGCTAGCATGGATAAAAGGAGTAGAGAACAAGGAAAGTTGCAAAGCTCAAAACCACTTTGAATGGAGAGATTTTGAGAAGTTACTGGTTCCTGTAGCTATTGCAGCAACTTATAGGAACATGTCCCCATACATATAGCACAATATCTTGCTCTGGATCATTAATAAAAAGTTAAAACTAATCAGAATTACAGAAGTCAGAATATTTCATCTGGCAACTACTACTTGTAATTAGTAGATTCTACTAGTACATAAGGCTTGGTTTGTAGGGGCATACCTAAAAATTTTGAGGATTACTTACTAAAATCCTCAAATTGAAACTATTTTCATAAGCACATGTTTGTACATTATTATTGATGGTGGACCCCTGAGGTCCTACAGGCGTGCTTGATTATAAAAGATTGCTAAAATTTAATAAAAATCTTTTCATATGAATGATGCTTGAGAAATTACACTTGAAATCAAATACCTAAATTTTGATTCAAAAGAGAGAAGTGCTTGTTATTCTCTACCAATTCTAAATTTTTAATACTCATAGAATCTCCATTTTTATATAAAAACTGTAATAAAACCACTTGACCAAATTCAAAGTCATCCAGCCATACATCAGTATATATAAAATTTGCTTAGAAATAGGGGAGTATGATTTCAGTAGTATATTAAACTCTCAAAGCATCTGAATATGTGAGTATCATGAGTTTTCATTTAATGCCACTAAACCTTAAATGCCATTTAAGCTAGAGCTAAAACAGCACCACACCAGAAGTATCCCCAAGAGTTAACAGAGGGTCAAACTACAAAGTCAGAAAGAAAGATCACGTACAATGTGATACAAATGGCATATTTTTAAAGGCTGAATGTTTTCTTTTTAACCTTTCTAAAATTGCTTCATTTTACTTAAACTTGGGTTCAAGTTTAAGAAATTATAATAATATATATTAATAATATATTAATATAAATATACATTAACAATATATGTATGATAAATACATAGATAAGCCAGAAATATATCATCGTGTTAAGAACCATTAGAGAATTAAAACAGGTTGAAGTGTTGGTATTGATTAGATGACTGTAAGGTAAGTGGAAAAATACCAGGATTTTCTGTCCTCCCACCATTATTATTGATGGTGGACCCCTGAGGTTCTACACGCGTGCTTGATGGCGGGCACCTGAAGCAGGGTGTGGGTGTGCGTTAGCGGGCACACCTGAGCCTAGAGGCCAAGGATATAAGCAGCAGTGGCAGCAGCAGCAGATGAGAACGGAGCATGGCAGAGGGCCATTTGGGGGGATGCAGCAGAGAGAACACGAGACAACGCCAGAGAGCCCAGAGAGAGTAAAGATTCGCTGGGGGCTAGGAGGCCTGATGGCGTCCTGGCCCCCCAGCTGCCCTGACTGCCCTGTACCTGGTTATCTCACTATGAAAGATAATTAAAAGCCTGAAAAAGTCACCGAGGGCTCCAGGACTCCTCCTTAACCGGTCTGCTCAGCACCATAGAGAACCTGTGTCCACGTGTCTTCCTAGCGCTCTAATGACACAGGAGGACTGCCCTAAAATTACAACACCCTAAGTTAACATCAGAAAAATACAGAGGAGATATCCATTAAGAAAGAGAAAAAACAGCTAATACTCCTCTGTCCTTGGGCATATAGGCTGCTTCCAAAACTTGACTACCGTAAATAGTGCTGCAATCAATGCAGGGCCACATATTAAGATGTGGTTTATATACGCAATGGGATACTCTCAGCCATAAAAAAAGGATTAATTCTTGGCATTTTTAACAACATGGTTGGAAGTAGAGGGGATTATGTCAAACAAAATAAGGTAGAAGGGGAAAGACAAATATCAGATAGTTTGACTTATAAGTGAATAAAACAAAGACTCACATAAAACCAAACCAATAACAAAAACCTAGAAATTTGACTGTAAAACTAAGGCTACCTGAGCGGAAGAGAAAGATAAAGAGGAAAAGTGGAGGGTAGAAATAAATACACATTTATTTTTAAAAATACAGAACTAACAGCATGAAGTTCCTAAGGCTGTTTTGCCCACTGACACCTGGTGGTAAGCAAAAGGAGTACATGATAAGGTCGGAGAAGTGGCTAGTGGCCAGACTGTGTGGATCTTTGTAAGTTTATATAAGAAATTTGCCAGAAGATTTTGGAGATTTTATGTAAAAAAGATAGATGGTTTAATTGATGTTTTTAAAAGGTTAAAACAGCTTTCTGGAGAGACTAAAGAGGAAACAAAATCTGAGATAAGGAGATAACTAGAAAGGTGATCATAGCCTCTATGTTCCAGAGCTACTAAAGGCCCTGAGACATGCTGCAAACAATATAAAATTTGTTTGCTCATCGTGGCTTGTATTCTTGTTTGGAAACAGACCATTAACAAGCAAATAACAATATTGTCATATGATGATAACAATTACAGAGGAAAAGTAAACAAGGTAGAGATGGATATAGAAAGGTGAGGAGTTTACTATTTTTTATCAAGTGCTAAGGGAAATCTTCACCAAAAGGTGATGTAGTGCCAACAACAAACATAGCAGATTTTCTATGATTCAGGCAGATGAGTAAAGGAGGAGTCCTGGAGCCCTCGGTGGCTTTTTCAGGTTTTTAATGTTTTTCTACAACATTGGTAGAAAGGCAAACTGGTACAGGGCAGGCAAGGGGACCGAAAGGCTGGCAGGCCTCCCAGCCCCCAGGGAATCTTTACTCTCTCTGGCATTCTCTTGTGGTCTCTCTGCTGCACCCTTCTGCACAGTCCCATGCCACCACGCTCTGGTCTCTGCTGCTGTGCCCTTTGCTCGGTCTCGGCTCAGGTGCACCCACTTACACCTGCCCACACCATACTCCAGGTGCCACCATCAAACATGCATGCAGGACCACAGAGGTCGATCATAGACACTAATGAGGGCAGAAAAACCTCATAACTTCATTTACCCACAGGTGACATTGAGCATACAGGTGAGGGAGATGACTGGGATAGAGCTCTCTTGGAAAGACTAGCAAGTGCAAAGGTACTGAGATTGCAGAAATACATGTGGAGCACTAGAACAACAGGAAATAGGCTATTATAGCGGAAAGGCCTGAGCAAGGTGAGAATGGTAGGGGATGAGATCTGAGGGGAAGCAGAAAATCAAAAGATGTGAGACTCTATAAGACACTATAAGGAGTCTGAAAAAAACAATAGTACTTTGTTAAATAAATAATTAATTTTAAAAAATAGATGTCATCAGAAAAGTTTTAACAAAGGAGTAATACAAACTAACTCAAAAGCTGCTAGGTTGAGAATAAACTGGAAGTGAGGAAGCCTGAATGACAATAATTTTGCTGAAATGATAGTTGCCTAAACAAAACAGAGGTGTGAAAAGAGACTGGATTCTGTACATACTCAGAAGACAGAACCAAATTATGGCAGTAAGTGAGGTGGGAGATGATGACAGTTTACATTAGGCTGATAGTAATGCCACAAAATAAATAAATGAATTCAGGGTAAGTTTAGAGTTGGAGCCAAAAGAAGTTGCTGGTAAACTGGGATAGAAAGTACAAAAAAAGAAAAAAAGACAATTTATTTACCTTGGGTTTTGGTTTGAACAGTTCAGTGGATGCTAGAATATACAAATCATAAGTTTGATATTTGTCAAGTTAAATGTGTGATGACGTGACATTCACGTGAAAAGATCAAATAAGCATTTGACTACAAGACTCTAGAATCCCAGGAAGAGGTCATGGTTAGAATTAAGATTTAAAAGAGTAATTTACAGATGATATTAAAGCCAGGGACTGGGTGAGGTTACCCAGAGAGAAAATATAATAATGAAATAAGGGAACCAGAACAACACTGCAGTGGAAGAAGGAATATTCGAGTATTTAGAAAACACGCATAAAAAAAGCCAGTAAGCAGAAATGGCAGGGAAAGCCAAAAAAGATGGAGAGATGAAAAGAGAAACACAATTATCAAAACAAGAAAGTGCAGAGTGTTTAAAGAAGGCAGAAATGAATTGCTTTGTTGAGAGATCCAGTAAGACAAAAGCACAGAAATAGCTATTGGACATAATGGTATGTACAAAGACATGATTAACCTTAACAAAAACAATGTTATGGAAATTTAAGGATAGAAGTCTAAATAGAATGAGTTGAAGACAAAAAGAATTGAGGAAATGGATTACTGTAATATGACTGTAGATATCAAGATGTGTGCAGTAGAATGAAGTAAAGAAATGAGATGACAGCTAGAGAGGGGAATAGGATCATGGAGACATTTTAAAGGTAAGTTATATTACAGTATGTTTGTATACTGATAGGATCCAGTAAAGGAGGTGAAATTTATGATACCAGAGAAGGGGCATATGGAGGAAATGAAAAAACATACAGCAAATGGATTGATCTTTAATTAGAACAAAGAACTTCATTCCTAGTGAAGAGAAAGGAGAATGGGCATGAGTAGCAAGGAAGATCGTTGATGGAGTTGTCGGTGGGAAAGAATTTGTCTTATTGCTTCTATTTTCTCAAAAATGTTAGTAAAAGGCTACTTTGATCAGCTAACTTAAATGGCAAATACTCAATGGCAACAGGGATATGTGCTTTTTATAGTTATATGCTTAGAATAGTGATTACTCACCATATTATTCTCAATTTGGAAACATGTTAAATGTTTCAATTACAAGATAAAGAATGCTCATAGCTTTTTAAAAAAAATGACACTAAGATCTTTATTCAGATATTTCATTCTTAAGAATCAAGTTTCATATTTGGAACTTTTTTAAAGGTCAGACTTTTAAAGGGCATTTTATAAATTGCTCTACTATCAAACTACTTAAATATGAAAATTCTGTAAAGCAGGTAATACGCAAGCTGAGAGTAATGGATACCATTTTCTATCAGTAGTCTTTTTTCCATTTCTAGAAACAGCCCATCCCATGCCCATGACTTCTTTTGGGGAAACTTTGTTATTTCACTTATTTCTGATGGGATCAACTCCAGACATGAACATGTTGTCCAAGCTGAGCACAACAGAATTCTACCCTCGGATTTTTGATGGTTAAGTTGTGAGGGAAAGTTCTCTTTTCTCACCAGCTTTAAGCTATATCCCAAGAGATCAGGAGCCTTTCCCCCAGAATATGTACAAGACCTGAGACTAAGGGTAATGCACAGAAAGGATTTAAAGAGTCTAAAAAGTAACATGACACACAAAGACACTAAGGAAAATGGAGACATAAAGAGGAAGAGTAAAAGATAAGAGGGGAAAAAAAAAACTCTGCAAAGCTGAGAAAGAAAATCTGATGCTATTTCAGTATGTGAAACAGCTGGCTCTGAGGCCATCCCTACACCTCTATCTTCTTAAGTACTGGTTATACTTTTCCCCTTTTTCATTTAAGTGACCTTGAGACGGGTACCTGTCACTTGCAGTAAGAGTTAGGTAGATAAACATTCTACCAAACCTGAGTAAAAATAATATTCTTTAAGAAGTGAATAAAAAGGGATAATGCCTCTCCAGACTTAAGGAAATGAAAGCACAGAGCATACCCAGATCCATATCATCATATTCATCACCAATCAGGCAAGTGACTGATTAACAGGAACCCTCAAAACATTTGAGTGCTCGCACATGCACATCCACATGCGTGTTTTGGTGGTCAGTGAAGCAGAAGAAAGCCATTACGTGAAAGGGTTGGTTGGTAGGTATTATGGATTGAGCTGTATTCCCCCAAAAAGTGTATGTTAAAGTTCTAACTCTAGTACCTGAGAATGTGTCCTTATTTGGAAACAGGGATGTTGCAGATATAGTTAGTTAACTTCAGTGGATCAGGCCTCAAATCCAATATGACATATTATTGTCTTTATAAGAAGAAAATTGTGTGAAGATGGAGACACAAAGGGAAAATGTCACATGACCATGAAGGTAGAGATTTCAGGTATGTAGCTGCAGGTCAAGGAAGATCAAAGATCTCCAGTAAACCACCAGAATCTAGGAGGGAGCAAAGGAGATGCCCCTCCACGTTTCAGAGTAATCATGGTATTGCCAGCACTCTGATGTCAACTTCTAGTCTCCAGAAACATGACACATTAAATCCTACTACTTTAAGCCATCAGTTTGTGGCCCTCATGGAAGTCCTAGGAACCTCAGACAGTAGGTTAGAATGAGGAGGGATGTGTTATGGAATAACTTTAAGATTACGGGATAGTTTTTTATGTTAGCACTTGACACCAATGTCCCTCTAAAGAGAGAATAAATTTGAGTCCTTCAGGATAGCTGTGTGATCCTGTTTCACCATCTTGAAATGGAGAGAAAAATAGCTCCTTGTAGGATTGCTGAGTATTAAAAAGAGCTGATACATGTAAAGAATTTAGACTAAACTTGGCCCATAGCAACAGCTACTAAATGTTCTCTATGAAAAAAAAAAATAAAAACACACAAAAATAAATTCCATGAAGTCAATCAGAAAAAAAAAAATGTTATCTATGATTATACCATTACGAACATTCAAGTAAATGAAAGAGTGTATTCATCAGGGTATAATTGATCACCTGAAACTAAGAGCCAGCATCTCAAAATTCTCTGATAAAGCCAACTATAACAATTTATATAACAGCAATAGAATGATTATTACCACTGTAAGTTTTTCAGTGATAAACAGGGAAGGCCGAATATATTTGTTCAATTTCATAAAACTGTGGTAAGCTTAATTATAAGAGAATTTGAATTCAGGGAAACAAACCTAACATATTAAGTTCACTTGATTAGAATATGTATAAGTCACAACTAATAAAGTTTTCATATAAAATGTCATAGCATATTACATATGGAAAAATTAAATAGGAATGGAGGGTTTCTAAAAAAAACTGTCAGCATACTACTTGAATTATGGCTGTTTTCACTTCTAGCATGACACTAAAATGCAGCATGATACTCCCCACTTTTTTGGGGAGACTCTGCTTCATCTGAAATACTCCTCAAAGCTTGAACAGAGTTTTTCCAAATTTACTTCTGCAGTTGGAAATAATTCAGTATAGTTTCTTATTCCTAATAACTTTTAAATTCTTCAGATAAGATTATCCTAAATACATAAAAAATTATTGCAGAATTTGCTTAAAACCTAATAGACACACAAGTTCTTTTTTGCTTTAGATAAAATAAAAATAAGTCATTTTTTGAGAGCTTTTTCCGTTATGATTATGGTCTCTGTGAGTACATTATATTTTAAGTCTCTTAATCAAACCTTGATTCCTTGCTTTGAAATTGTAGTCATGAACAAATGTCTAAATTTCTAAAATGCTTTCTTAAGAAAATAATATTTTTAAATCTTTAAAGGTCTTCACTAAATATATGATGTCAATTATGAAACAAATTTAATACAACATTGAATATGGTCACATTCAACATAAAGAATTATTTTTTAAACCAGGTAGAGTGTAATAGAAATAGGAGGGGGAAAGCCCTTACAATTTTCCTAAACTTAGGTCAGAATAAAAGAATATGTAAATTAAAAACAAATAATTCAGGTCAGTGGTCTCCTTCTAGAAAAGTACTGTACTTACCCAGAGTTTTACATGCAAATAGAGCCATGGCACTTTGCAATCTGTCTGGTCTGAGAGCCTGTACCACAAGAACCTTGAAATAAAGTACAGGGTATATTTAAATCATCAAATTCCCACAAGAACTCTAACTAAATAATAGTTAGGGCCTTCCTGGTGGTGCAACAGGTTGAGTCTCAGTCTCTGAAGCTGTCTGCAGCTTCTGTGGCACTAGTTCAATACCCGGCAAGGGAAATTCCCACATGGCGCAGCAGATCTCTCCTGCCTCACCCGTTGTTCCCCTCAGCAGTGTATTTTGCTGGATCTGCCTGTTCTGTTCCCCACTCTGTCTCTGGTGAATCCTCTCACCACACCATGCCTCTGGCCTACACCCCAGTTCTTGTGTGCATAAATAAAATAAATCTTAAAAAAAATAGTTAATGTTAATATACAAATTTTTACTCTAATATGTGAACACTATCACTTTTCCTTATTTACTATTCCTCAAACTATCACTATAGGTATAGACAAAGAAACATCTTTACTAACCAAAATATTACTAAAATCCACTTGCTCTGAAACATACCATCAAAAATAAACTACATGTAATTGTCATTAGATTAGCTATGACTTCAAGATCTAATAAAGAACTAAAAGGAGTGAAAAAAAAGTATGTAGGTTAAGTCTTTCATATGACAGCAGAATAGAGGCCCAAAAATCTTGCCTAAAATCATTATTTTTATGCTGAATCATTATACCTATATTCCCAGATATTTAAATTTTCAAATGAATTTTCTCTTAATTTGTTTTCTCTCTTTAAAAAAAACACATTTGGTGAAACAGAATTCATTGTGTAAGGAGATACAAAGGGAAGAGAATCTTAGCCAGCAACCTAGCAAATAGATAAAAACATATAAACGGAGGGCCACTTAATGGAGCAATAATAGCACCTAGAAAGCTCTCTAATTCCAAGTCTTTCACCAAAATTCAGTGGAACACACAGGTAAGGTAGGCAACAGAATGGGAGGAAAATCCCCTATTCCTGATCATGAAGTTTTTTTCTTAGAACCCTGGAAAATGAGTGAAGAACCTGTATAATCTATACCTTCATTTCCTTCTGTAAGACACTTTCTCCAGTGCAAGATTAGCCTCGCTTCAGAGCCAGAGGAAGTGAGGAAAGCTACAATGGGAGACAATATTCTGCTCATAAACTTTGATTTCTCATAAACAGAGATTTCATTGTCTGGTTAATATGGAAAAGCAAAAAGCCCTTCTCCACATAGGCCCCATTCAGGTTATATGACACTTTAAAGAAAAAGCTATTATTTAAATGGTTCTGAATGACAAAACAAATGTTGAAATACTTCCATGCATTTAGAAAATTTACCTGCTGAAATAAAGAAACTTTCTTTGCAAGAATAGATGGAAACTCTTGTTCACAAACTGAATTATGATAATAAGTACGCCACAGAGCCACATCTTCAAAGCAGAGGGTCTGATAAAGACTGGGGAGAGCAATCTAAAAAGAAAATAATAATAAACTGAGCTACAAGCAAATATAAATGTGTTTATAGTTAGTATACACTAAAAAGTAAATGGAAGCCAATTATTGATAGATGTTTACGATTTATTTTCTACTTTGTATTTGTTTATCTAATCATTTCTAGGTCATAAATAGTATTGCATATTTATTCAATTCAGGATTAAATAAAAGAAAACATTTCCAAAGTAGCACTAAATCAGAACTTGTAAGTTAGCAAATCTTTTCTCAACATAAAAATTTGTACCTATCTCCCCCTTGTGGAGAGAATGCTTTCCTTAAAACCAAGTGCAAATTTTAAGCAGTGCCACAGTTGAGGTCCATATTAGCTTGTAAAAATATGCTTATTTTCCTATTAATATCAATTCCTTAACAAAGCATGTTTTCCTAAACCCTATTCATTTATGCCTCTATTCAAGAATACGTTGCTTCCTTTATCTCTGAGTGTTCTAAATTTTTATACATACTCAAGATGCCTCATAAATTTCTACTCAGCATTCAATATTCACCTCAATGCTATCTCTCAGAGGCTTTCCTCAACAAAATCATTCCCTCCCGCTCATAGAGTATTCTCCCAGACTTCTTTGAACAGTGGGCTATAATGTCACAGTGTAATTCTGTGCAGATGGAGAATTTTTATTGAAAATAATGATGAATTTGGCAGATCTCCATCTTCAGTATTATGATTTCATGTAATATAAACATAAATCAAGTTCTTAAGGATGTTTTAACCAAACACTTATATTCATTTCTTAACATTTCACCATATTGCACAAATCTCATTATATATTAGATAAAATTAAATAGCAGAAAATCACCTAAGTATATCTCACAAGCTAAGTAATTTTCACAAACGATCTAAGTCGGTAGGATAACACTTGGTGGTAGTCTGTTCATGTTAGTGGCAAGCAGCACTTAAGGGCCCATTGCTCCTCACTGAGGGTGCCACTCGTCATACATCACCATGTAGCAGGCTAGCAATCTGAGGCAGCCTCTACTGCAGAACTTGTAAGTTCTCTGGGTACATGCCAGACACTCAGATCAAATCAGCAGGGCTATAGATACAGTGATACACTGATTATGTCACAAGGCAGTTATTTGCTAAATTCTCTACAGAATAAGTTAGTTCAGTACAGTCTTTTTACATTGGAAAATATATATTATTGCACTGGTACTATGCCAACTGGAAGTAATGAAAAAAAATAATGAATGATATAACGCAAATCCATTAATTTTAGTCAACAAATATTTATTAAATAAAGGAAGTAAAAGATGGTGGTAAAAGCTCAGACTACAGTAAAGAGCCCAGTTTAACTCTGCTTCCCAAGTGACCAAAGCCAGTGACTATATCACTTTGTGCCTTTGTTTCCTCCGCTGTTAAATGAGGACAATAACAAAAGCTACCTCATATTATTGAAAATATCTAGTGAGATAATCCATTTAAAATTCTGCATAATGCCTTGAACAAAAAGCAAGTCATCAATAATGCCAGCTATTCTTATTGTTGTTATCATATACCAGAGAGCAAGAGGAGACAAAGAAAGAAAGAAAACACTATATTTAGAGACTCTACATATTAAAGACATGGACTTGGATGACAGAATGCCTGAGTTTAAATTATAGCTCCAGAACTTCCCAATAGTTGATCCATACCTTGGTTTCTTCTCTACATGAGGCTTAATTGTGACCTCTTTAAAAGGTTATTGTGATGATAAAGTAACTGAAATATTTAACATACTGCTTGGTACATAACAGATTATCAAAAATAAGTATAAAATTAAAAAAAAAACCCTCACATTATGCATCTAACAACTCACTTCACTGACTAATTTCTAATCTGTAAAATAAGAGTTAATAATACCCACCTACGGATTTGTGTAAAAATTAAACGCACTAATTCATTTCAAAATGTTTTGTAAACTATAATGTTAAAAAGCTAATATATGTTATGAAGCTTATTTGAAATAGAAACTACCTTTCCTAAATATTTTATACTTATTTACTTAACTAGAAATGAGTATATGAAAAAAGCATCATGTTTTATTTTTTTAGGTTGACACAGTGAGATAATTTTCCTAGGTGTAACCTCTCAACTGTTCAAACCATTATTCTGTACCACATTGATTATTATCATTAAGTTTGCCATTAGGCGTCTATGAGATAGTTTAGAGATCCTGCCCAATAATCAAAAAATACCTTCAAATTCTATTTTTAGTAACTACTGCTTTTTTACATTCTACTATAATTATTTATTTTTAAAAATGTCTTCTGCACTAGGTGATAAACTCCTGGAAACAAGAACCAAGACCTTTACATACTGGTATTTGTCATCACCATATTATAAGTAATAATTAAATATTTTAACCTTAAGGAAAATATGAACAATGCAAAATTTACTTTCCGGGTATCACTGGCATGTCATAATTTGTTCAAGAAAAAAAATGATTAAGAAAATCTATCAGTAGCACATAATAGGTACTTACTTAATAAAGAGAGGAATGAATAAGACAAGTTTAATATTAAATGTTAGGGAAATAAAATTTCAATAGGCAAGGATCCTAATCTCAATGAATCTGCAACCTAGGAGAAAAGGCAGACATAAATAATTCTGAACCAGTAAGACATGTGTTATGACAAAGGAATATTCAATATATATGCCAACAGAAAAGGCAGAATGAAGAAATCTAGGAAAGTCATAGAGGAGGTAATGCTTTGGGTTAAATCCTGAAAAATAAATATGCATTTAGCCAGTAAGAACAAAGGACATCCAAGCAGAAACACTGAGGCAATAAGCTGGAAGTAAAGGTGAGATACAGGCAAGAAGAAACCATGGATCACTGACATGTTTTGAAAAGACTATGACCTTTATGAATGAGAACAGTCCACTAAGAGATTTAAAATAAAGCACTAGTCACACAAAAGAAAACTTTAAAACCCTTATGTTTCATAATATGGAGAAGCCAGAGTGCTACAGCAAAGTCCAGCTGAATAACGAAGAAAAAATTTATACAGTGATTATAAGGGTAAGAGATATTTAAAAGGTGAAAAGAAGTGAGAAAAAAGTATGATTTGGGAACTCTTCAACATAAGTGTCACACTGTATCACACTACTGATCTTAAACATTAACTTATTCTATATTATTCTATAAAAAAGATGTCAACAATTATATTAGAGGATAAATAAGATTTGTATACTTATTGTATTACTTACTGTAATACTTACTATAATACCTGTGGATGTAGAGCACCAAACCTTGTACAGCGTAGAGACTCAATATGTATATACTGAATAAAATATTTAATAAGTTAACTGAATGTTGATTAAAGGAATAGTGAGAAAAATTCTTTGATAACTTTTTACCCAGGGATTTTATGTCATAGTCAAAGAAATATCAATTCTGAGTATGATTAAGTAGCACATAGAAAAAAACCCTCAAATATAGAAAAAAACAGAAATATCCCTCATAGCAGAAGAGGAATACCTTTAATGTTGCCACTGCCCAGCTTCTTTCTGAATCTATCCAGGATGGAAGTTGATCACGGATTCTTTGTTGGGAGTCCTTTCAATAAAAGCAATTATTTTCCTTGATGTATTTGGTAAGATTCATTTAAAAAAATTAACACTGACTAGTTAATGTTATGAACATCATTTTGGAAAAATATCTCATTCCATGTATTATTTCCTTATTTTTACATGGTAAAAAATAAACATGGTAAGTCAACAAGGTAAAATTCAGGAACATAAGAATGATTTAAGTAACTACGCAACAAATGTTATATTCATTTTCATTGTACTTAATCTTTTGTGAAAACAAATGTAATAAGAAACTGGCCTCCCTGGTGGTGCAACAGGTTAAGCACAGCGCTGTGGAGCTGTGGCATTGTGGGCAGCTGTGGTACGAGTTCAATGCCCGGCTAGAGAGATTCCCACAAGACACAGCAGACCTCTCCTGCCTGCCCGCTGCTCCCCTCAGCAGTGTATTTCTGTATTTCTCTCTCTCTGGTGAACCCTCTCATCGCCCCACACCTCTGGCCTGCACCCCAGCTTGTATGCATAAATAAATCTTAAAAAAAAAAAGAAACTGCCATAAAAATTGTTTTTCCATTTCAAACAATCTAGGTTCTACATTACAGTTTGTGTGTATTGCTTTGAAGAATAACATTATTATTACATGTTCAAATAAAAAAGGCTAAATTTGAAGTTATCAAAAGTTTCTAAAAGAAATTTGTAAACTTCAGTTATAAAAGAAAAGTACCCAGTTAGAATAAAAGGTTTAATTGCCTTAGGGTTATAAAAATATTCTTGGAATTACATATGCATGTGCATATGTGTGTGTACTGAAAAGAAAGACTACATTAACTTCTTAGTATTTAATAAATATCACAGTCAAATATATATATATATATATATATATATGGATAAAATACATATATTGAGGCACATTTTATAGTAGAGCAATGGAGGCAAGGACATATTTCTCTTATTAAAATAAATTTTAATAGTAATTTAAAACTCCCTTAAAGTAAATTATATTTCATGAAGTCAAAGTCCAAAACAGTGAAGCAGTTTCATTATTTAAACTTACAGCTTTCCGCAACATGTCTCCAACAACCACTCCTGTGAATGTGTCCCACTCCTGTTGAATAAGAATACAAAGAACACAAGAAACATGAAAATACTGACCAGGCAACAAAAGTTTCTTCATTTCCTTATGAAATAGCTTTCAATGCAGCTTGCTCAGTATATAGGAGAAATAAACTTCTTATCTTCCCACTTCTACTACAACATTAACATTACAAGAATGAGTTCCTGCACCAACATAAAATTAAATCTATTAGGAATAATTTCATTATAAAAAAATCTCTTTATATATGTGAGCCTCAACATCTGAAAAATTAAATTAGCATTTGTAATTATCTGTTCATTTGTTCATCACATGCTCTTCACTAGTGCTCCTCACTAACAGATAAACTAGAAGTAACATCAGAAGTTTAAAAATTGTTGATTTGGGGAAGAAATAGAGAAAAGCACTCCTATTAACTTCTTTTTCATCGATTAGGTGAAGACTACCATTATTCCTTTTTTCACTAATCCATAAACTCAAGATTGATCAAGTATTATGGAATGTATGTAGTACTCCATAAAAATCTGTTTTCATCCTGAGTCCCTTCCAATAAGATAATAATGGGCATACTCTATTACTTGTTATACATGTACCAGCAATGTAAAGCAAAAACAAATGAAAATTTGAGAGCATGTGGAAAAATCAATACGGCAACATACTTACTGCCTGCAAGTACTCTGACTACCCACTCTTTTCCTACTGAAATTATACAGTTACAAATAAATAAGAATGATTACTAGTAATACATGTGAGTGAGAAGAAAATGTTGTGCTTTCCCAGTGATTATTTGTACTGCAGGAGGGAATAACAATATTAGCTTCTAACATACCAGTAACATTGATCATGGTGAAAAATTACATAGGAGGAGGGAAAGGCATCAAAATTAATAAAACAAATCAAAGGAGTCAAATTAATTCAGGAGAAACGATACAAGTCAGCCAGAGAATATGGAATTAGAGAAAACTAAGAGACAAGAAAGGTAGAATTATGGGGTAGTGCATCATTTTATGTATTGAAATGAGGGGAACCCAGAATATGGTTAAAATCTTACTGAATAGAACTAAAAGTTACTACGACAGAGCTGCACTATCCACATGCTATTCCTTACCACCCCAACTACAGGATTTTCATTTTATGGTATAACAAAGAAAAATCACTTAAATTATTTTCAATTTTGCCTAAAAAAAAAAATAATCCTGCAGGTGCAAGGAGGCTTTTAACACTGGTCCTCTCTTGCTTCACCTGCTGATTCTGAGCAAATTAGTGGAGGTAATAAATAAGGTAATTATATAGACACATGGTTTCACTTTTTATATTTATCAGTTTCATTGGTTAGATCTGGAAAATAAGAAAGCTGACTCTTCTGCTTGGGTTCAGAAAAAAATTAGGCAGTGTGATTTTACTGCCCTGTTTTATTTCAGAATATTGTGCTTAGCCAGTAGTGAAGAGAACTGAAAGTCAGCATCTTACATTAAATTTCTAAATATCAGGAAAAAAAAATTAACAAGGCCACCCTGGTAGCACAGGGGTTAAAGTCTCAGCACTATCAAGCTATCACCAGCCACTACAGCATGAGTTCAAGAGTTCAATTCCCAATCAGGAAGCAAACACACATGGCGAAGCAGATCTCTCCTGTCATGTCCACTGCTGCCTTCACTAGTTTATTTCAGTAGATTCACTTGTTCTGCTCCCCACTCTGTCTCTGGTTAATCCTCTCATTACCGCACCTCTGGCCTACACCCCAGTTCTTCTATGCATAAAAAAACAAAATAAATCTTAAAAAATTAGCAGGTTGACATATTATTCTAGCCCAAAGCAACTTCTATTTAACCATAAAGCCACCCATTATCAACTTGCTGTGTAACAATAACACTTCCCTCCTTTACTACTTACATTTTCTTGGAAAAGTTCAGGATGCATGCCTCTAACAAAATGCAAAGCGAACATCAGCTGATCAGCCTGAAAACAGTAAGAGATGTTATCTTGATTTTTCTAAATATGTTTGTAGAAAAGCATAGTCTTCAAGTATTAGTTCACAGAATCTATTATTTTGTATCACGTCACCTATTATCAATATAAGACATGACTGTTTACATGGCATCTCCACAGATCATTTCTAAGCTGTGATGGAAGGACTCTGAACTACTAAAAATTTTATAGAAAGTGCTAAATATTAAGCAGTATGTACATCTCATATTTTAAAAAACAGATTTAACTAGCTGACATTCAATTATGAGATCTAAATTACTAATCAGATCACCCTCTTTCATTCCTAATCTTCAATTTATCACCCTGTATACTTACATGCTCCTAAACATTCTATATGGTCCTAAATCAAGAAATTTCATTTCTAGAAATTTATGCAGAAGACAACTGGGGTTTGGGAAATTAATAGTGACTTGCTAGATAAGCCGCTAAGATGCTTACATTATAAATTAATGGACATGCTCAAATGCTATGAGGACATGCATCTGAGGAGATGTGATTCTATGCCTCTGATTCACATACAATATTGTAAACCAATTACATTTAAAAAAAGGTATTGTCTTATTTAATAATATATTAATTATATATTATTAATTAATATATTTTATTATTAATTAATTAATTAATTAATTTATTTATTAATAATATATTATCACTTAATATAATTGCTACTTACTGCATCTACATGTCTATATATACACACAGAAATTCACACACAATATTACTACATATATTTAATATATTTAAGCACTTCTTTTAAATTGAGGAAGAATAATGTAGTCTCTAGTGTTAATGAAGAGGAGGAAAGATCAGACAATGATTCTTAGATTATCCACTGCAGTCAGAGAGCCATTACTTATTATAGAGGCTAGCCTTCTCTATAATATTGGCAAAAATTATACAGCTAATAAATGGGTAATTGTGATTAGCGATCTCTCTCTGGTCATAAAAGACATCCTGAACTTAAATACAAGTATATAACCATAGCTGGGCCAATGATATTACATCACTACACAGATAACAATGAAAAGAAATGCCACGTGACTTGAGCTAGGTCACCCAGGATCATCATCTATGATTCTCCAACCTGGAGAAGACAAATGCTATATATGGCAGCTTTCTGATTTCCTAACAATATTAAAGAGTTCCTTTAACAATAAGCATTTAATAATAATATAATGGGGCCTCCCTGGTGGAACAACGGGTTGAGCGCAGCGTTGTGGAGCTGCTGGCAGTTGTGGGTGCGACTTTGATGCCCAGCCAGGGAGATTCCCACATGGCACAGCAGACCTTTCCTGCCTCTCCCGCTGCTCCCCTCAGCAGTGTATTTCTGACGATCTGCCTGTTCTGCTCCCCACTCTGTCTCTGGTGGACCCTCTTGCTGCCCCACGCCTCTGGCCTATAACCCAGCTTGTATGTATAAATAAATAAATCTTTCAAAAAAAAAGAAGAAACCTAAAAATATAATTTACTGAGACAGAGAACATATTTCCAAATAAAATGAAATAAAACCAAGAATTAATCTTTAAGGTTTTTTTCTATAGGGTTCCATAAAGTTTGAAACTTTCTGAAAATACTTTTAAAGATTTGTTTGTATAACAAAACTTTCAAAGTATTACCTGAGATAACATAATACATTATTAAATGTGAGAGAGGTCTTGAGCTCTATAAAAGATGAAACAGATGCAGGATCATAGTATTTTAGTGACACAGTAGACTTTGAGATCAGCTAAGCCAGAATTTGCTCTCCTTTGTTCAATTGTCACTCTCCTCTCTACTATTGTTATATCCCAGGATTTAGTGAGACATTCTAGTTACTAATGAATATTGATACTAATGGGAAAATGTCAGAAATCCCAAATTCAACTTTCCTAGTGTGTAAAGAGTTATCTAACACAGTTTATCTATAATACTATGTTAAAACAAAATTCAGGTAGTTTTTAAAGGTGAAAAATAAGATGTTTCTTACCTTAAATAGGCAACGGCATATATATTCATATACCATATGCTTTAATGAGTTGATAAGAGATTGGATTCTCTGTTCTGTATTTTCAGAATCCTACAGATTATAATTTGAAAATTGAAAATTCATTAGGAAATTTAAAAAATACACCACAGTTAAATGTTTATAACATGTTCTTCCAGACTCAAAATGGATTTTGGAACAATTATCTTTGCTGATCAAACTCAAGGCACTGAACAATAAATGAATTAAACTTGTTAACTAATACAACTCAAAAGAATTGATTTTTCTTTAATGTATTCATTTAAACCTGTCAATAAATAAAAATCACAATTGATTTCCAGTAATACAATATACTGAATTTGACTGTATACTTTAATTTGTACTGGCATTAAACACATTATCACTTTGGACTAAAGCCATCTCATTATTTGTATTATAATTATCAGTACAGCTTAAAACAGTATGACCAGAACCACCCTATAAAAGTTTTCTTATCCTCAATGTAAGAACCTAAATAACCATGACTTCCAGGTTAAATAAGGATGAAAACTATCTTTTGGTTATACTAATATTGGTGCTTTAAAATGAATATACACACTTTTAGTTTTTATCTGCCTCTGTACTTCTAATAGCATGATTGCCATGATTTGAAAAAATATATATCATTAATAGCTATTTCCTTTGATTAACAAAAAATTACTTGGGCAAAATGAGGGAGAAGGAGGTTGTAAATGTGGGCCTTATCCCTAAGTCTAATAGGAGTTTTATATCTCACGTCAGGTGGTGTTTGAAGAATACATGCCTTACAAGGTTCAATTCTGGTATATTTACACTACAGAGACTTGCTTTCTTGTAGTTATAAATGACAAAAAAAGCAACTGGTAAAACAGTTTTAGAGAAAATACATTCCGGATGATTGGTGAAACTTGTGAAATTGACACAAAATATAATGAAACAACACTCAGTGACTGGTTCTGGTCTTGACAGTAGCATGTCCTAACCAGAAAGCTCATTGTTCAGTTTATATAGCAAACACTCCTCTTCATTTCACTATTTATTAAAAAAGATCACATGAGAAGTAAACTTGAATCTACCAAAAAATATTCTATTGTGAGACACAGGACAGTACTTACAAGATCCACTGGATTATTAAAACACTGAAAAGTTTTTTAATTCTACAAATTTAAGATTGTTTTTTTAAAAAATAAATTCAAAGGAACCCATATAAACACACACAAATACACACATACACAAAAGTCAAAGTTACCTAAGGATCATATTGTCATAGAACTATTGTTACTGAGGAGTTTCTGAGTTATAAGTCTAAGAGGTACAAAGTAATCAATTCTTTTTTAGTTAGAATATCTAACTTATTCATCAGCTTTCATACCATGGTTTATAGTTAAGAGTTTTAACATGAAAAAAATTTTAACTCGAGGATTGAAAGGATTTCAAAATGAACTTTTTTGCTTCATTGTACTATGTACTTTCTAATTAAATTATAGGAAATTTTCAATACAAAAAGATATGTATAAATGACTAATTTTATCTACTGACACAGGGAATTAAAAAATGACCAATCACGTACCTGAATCAACTCTCACAGATTTTACACCATTCTGTTTTGTAAAAATGCTTCTTCCAGTACAATATTATAAATCCTTTGAATTTAACACATTTTAAAATCCAAAAATATTTTTTAAAAATTAAGGACCAAAATAATAATTATTTGTTCTTCAGTCTTTCCAATGCCTCTTAGAATCTGGAGTTTGTCCAAAGGACATTACAAATATACATGAGAAATGCTTATTGTCTACTATAACTGAGTAACAGATATTTGCAAATAAAGGAAGTTCTTCATTATGTGCCACTTTATTTTAAATATTTGAATATAAGAACAACTTCAAACGAGATACCTTAGTGGAAGGAAAAGAAATCAATAAAACTTTAATCTTTATTGATAATCAAAGATTTTCTGAAATAACTCATTCAAGAAAACATTTGTAGTTCATGTCAATGAAGATAAAACAAGGTGCTTAAATCTAAGCACCTGAGAAAACACCTGACATATAGTAAACTTATAGTGTTAAATGAATAATTTTTTTCCTCAGAAAAACAAATAGGTTTCAATCTACTGGGATACGAAATTTTGTTCCTTTATTTAGTAAAAGGACAAAAACATCTCCCACTCAAATTTTTTTTAAACATTCAAATTAATATACCAAACAAAAAAACTATGAAGAACAATTTGATTGGTTATTTCATAAAATATTTTTGAGATAAAGTGAAATGGCAGATAATAAACTCAAAATTGCATAATATATGACAAAAGTTTAATGTCCTTGTAATATAAGAATATCTTATAACTCAATATTTTAAATGTTAATACCAAAGTGTACAAAAAATTCATCAAAAAGAGATGCAGGGGTCTCCTTGGTGATGCAGGGGTTAAAGTCACAGTGCTATCAAGCTATCACCAGCCAATGCACCTCTCAGGCCAAGGAGCTAACCCACATGGCACAACAGACCTCTCTTGTCTCGCCTGCTGCTCCCCTCAGCAGTGTATTTTAGTAGATTTGCCTGTTCTGTTCCCCACTCTATTTCTGGTGAACCCTCTCACCTCCTGCACCTCTGGCCTACACCCCAGTTCTTGTATGCATAAATAAATTAAAAAATTTAAAAAGAAGAGATACAAGTGTCAAATAATCTTATATTTATCTTACAATCAATACTCATCTTAAAAATGATTAAAAACTTGGGGGCCGCCCTGGTGGCGCAGAGGTTAAGCGCTGCGCTGTGGAGCTGTCGGCAGCAGCGACGCAAGTTCGACGCCTGGCCGGGGAGATTCCCACATGGCATGGCAGACCTCTCCTGCCTCACCCGCTGCTCCCCTTAGCAGTGTATTTCCTTCCATCTGCCTGTTCTGCTCCCCACTCTGTCTCTGGTGAACCCTCTCATGGCCCCATGCCTCTGGCCTGTACCCCAGCTTGTACTCATAAATAAATAAATCTTTAAAAAAAATGATCAAAAACTTGCAAAAATGATGAAATATTTCAATTACCTAACGGGACAATTAGTAAATCATATATAATAGCCATTCTTTTTTTTATATAAATTTATTTATACATACATACAAGCTGGGGCACAGGCCAGAGGCATGGGGTAGCGAGAGGGTCCACCAGAGACAGAGTAGGGAGCAGAACAGGCAGATCAGAAATACACTGCTGAGGGGAGCAGCGGGCGAGGCAGGAGAGGTCTGCCGCGCCATGTGGGACTCACCCCGGCTGGGCGTCGAACTCGCATCGCGAGCTGTTTACAGCTCCACAGGGCAGCACTCAACTGCTGCGCCACCAAGGAGGCCCTATATAACAGCCATTCTTGATAAAGTATAGAAAGAAGGCACTATCAGTTCAATACACTGACAGGGTATTTTTCCAAACGGTAATTATACAGCATTTGTGTAAAAACTTACAAATGTGTATTTTTGCCCTATCAAATCCAGGAACTGAACTAAGAAAGTAACTGGAGAAGCAAAATAATTGGAGAAGAAAATAACAGGAGAAGGGGGGAAAAAGCAAATTTTGATAGCTATTTTAAACATAACCACAGAATTGTTTGACATTCCATCCATCAAAAGGTGAAGTCCATTTCCCCTTTCCCTTGAACCTGGGAAGACTTGTGACTGCCTCAACCAATAGAACAGAGCAGAGATAATAGTTTTCAAGGCTGGACTATACATGATGACTTAGCTTCTGTCTTGTTACTGAAGTATACTTAGTTGGTGCCCCAAGGTGCAATATAAGAAGCTAAGTACTCCGTGGCAAACAAGTCAGTCTCACACAGAGGCGCTGCAGTCAGCAGACACAGTCAAGTCTTCCACCCAGGCACCAGGCATGCAAATGCAGCCTTACCCCAAACCCACCCACTCTCCAGCCTCCCAACTGAGGCTCCAGACAGTATGAAGCAGAACTATCCCATCATGCCCTGTCCTACCCTACTTGGTGCTGCTGAAATTGGAATTCAGGAGCACAAGAAAAGCAATGTTTTAATCTGCCAACTTTGGGAGGAATATAATATTTAGCAGAGATAACTAGAACAATGTCCATAAAGGAGGTGTTAAATAAAGTATGGTATAGCCTCAAAATCTCTCAAAATTATTGCACAGATATACACTTATTAACATTAAAGTTGTCCACATATACTTTTTAAAAAGCACGGTATAATTCATTTTAATTAAAACAATTTTTCTCCTTTAATATACACTAGCCTTCGTTGGAACATAAGTGTGATAAAGCAGTGCATGCTGCTCTAGTCCCACTACTTAGAATAATACTGGCATATATTACAACTTCAAACAAGAATATACAATTAATTTTTAAATGTTGTTTTCCCCCAGGTAATGGGATGATGTGGATCATTTCTTATCTTTGTAGTTTTCTGAATTATCTGGGGTTTTTTAAATGCTCATCACTTATCAATTTATATACAGAACATAAATTATTTCAATTAAGAAAATTATCACACTGGGACAGTCTAAGAAATAAAATGTCATTAAAGACTTAGTTCCTTTTAAATATAGCTTTAAAGTGTTACATGTTGTGTTTGGAAACATAATTTTATGCATTTTTTTCAGGAAGTTAATGTAAATTAAGCTCTGCATAAATTCATCTCTATTATTCAGTCTTACCAGGGATAAAATACAGCTTACCTGTTTGTTTTGCAGAGCTCGCTGGAAAAGTCGGAGAAATGCAGCCAAACTAAAACGGTACATGTTATTAATTTTGGACAAGTCAGAGATAATGAAGTACATCTTGCTGGCACTCTCAGCCAGAGGGAGATAGGCATCCCGTTCCTGTGGATTATTGGGCAGGGTTGGGGGTGGGGTGGAGAGGGTATAAGAAGAAAAACACCTTAGTTCTAGTGCTTTCCTGCCACCTGCAGACTACGCCACACATACCTAGCCACAATTTCACTATTCTAAATACACACAACAAATGAAGATTATTAATAATATAAATTTATAATGAAAAGCATAACAATGTAGTTTTTCTGATTTTTATGAAATTGAGGGCAGTATATTTTAAATGCTTTTCTAAACTTCAGATTACAGAGCTAGAAGCAATTCATGGGTTGGTCCTAATGAGAACCAAGAGCACTTGTAGCCAGGAAAAGAGGGTCAATGCAAAGGTAAACATTTTGATTAGAGAACGATGCAACTTTACATTCCAAAACACAAGAAGTTTAAATCATGTAGAGATAGGGGAAAGTTAGAACTAGGAATCTAGTGTGTGGGATGAGGCACCCAGAACACTGACAGAACTAGAAATAGAGAGACATGTAGCAGACAGACATCCACAATAAACAATAAAGTACCCAGCACTGTTCTGCTTAAACAAAGAGCTGATAACCATAGGGCTTTCATTCAGGCTGAAGGCAAAGGATAAGATCATAGCACTGAATAGCCTTAGAGTTCTGAACGAAACTCTGAGAAGGTCATTCTGGTCAAAGTGCTGGGGTTATAAATATGAATACTGGTAAAATTATGTGTATGGCTCAATGATGCATGTAAGAGAAGGTACAATAAATTCAGAATTCTTTTGGTAGAGAATGATGGTTGTCATATCAGCCAAGTTTAGACATGGTAAAGACAGTGGGAGTTGGATTGGAATCGGCTGTAAATTTGCTCTTCTTGTGACTTCAACAGAGTTCTTTTCCAAATGAATAAAGTAATAATCTGTAAGTGTAGAATTTGAGCAAAGAATAAAAAAACTTAAGAAAAGTCATTAAGGGGGATAGGGAAGAATTAAAAGGATGTAAATGAGGGCCTGGGTCAGGTTGGAACCTAAGAATTCATAGTAGTGTTAATCTGCCTAGTTATCTGATTTTCTTCATCAAAATCTCAGTCACCAGGAGATAGGTAAAACAAAAAGACACAGTGTACTGATGGAGTATAGGAATTTTGCTGAAGAAAATATCAAAATAATAAAGTGAAAATGATTTTAACCATTTATAAGAAAACAGATCATATCATCACATTCCTGGAGTTCAGGATGAATAGGTAAGAAAATGTGCTTTTTTAATTTTTGGAATTTATTTATTTTAACTTACTTATATATTTTCACATCATTGTTCATTTTAGTAAAAGTTCGAATTTTCCTCTCAGGTATATTCTCCATAAATGGAAAAAAAATAGCTTATAGTTTTTAATTAATATATTTAATTTGCCTTAATTTATCAAAAATCTAAGAATGGCAAAGATGCCCTCTCACAATCATTTTCAAATGCTGCTTCAACTTTTAGATACAAAACAACTTCTGCCAGAACCCGGAAGGACATACACACCAGCATCCTGACCCTCCATGTTCCCAACATCTTATCTTGCGCTCTCTATTAATAAGAATTATATCCAAGGTGTTGTTGTTCTTAATATCTCGCGCTCTCTATTAATAAGAATTATATCCAAGGTGTTGTTGTTTTTAAATAGCTTTCTTTTTTTTGCAATCATCATTCCCTGAGTACTGTTTCTGAGTTTTTAACCATTTTAATATAAAAGTTTAAGAAAACATGACATAGTATTACAAAGAAGGAAAAAATTACTTGATCAAGGAAAATTTGTAGTTTGTAAGATTCTTTAAGTGATTCTTGAATAAGTGCACTGCTTGCTTTTGTCTGATTCAAAGATTCAATCAAATCCTTATTTTCCAAGATATTGCCTTGAGATGTGGCAAGTGTCTACAGGAAAAATTCAAAATAACATGAACATTATTAGTATATTAAAATAATAAATTTAAGTATTCCACAGGAAATACCATGAATTAGATGATGTTTATTGAACTTAGGTTATTTATTTTATAGCTTTCCATATTCAGTGATCCAGTAAATAGTTACATGATACTATATCATCAAGCCATTGTACAAAATTTTATCAACATTCTAAAAATTAAAACTACTTAAAGTTATAGAATAAATCATAATTTTATTTGTTACCTTTCGTACTTCTTGAAATCCTGACTATATAAAAGATAATTAAGCATTAACAAAATAATGTAGAATAAAGATAATAGGAGATATTACTTACTTGTTTTAAAAATTACTCCTTAAGATGATGTACTCCAAGAATCTTACTTTTTATTTTGAATTCTGATTTTAAAATATATGACTCTATACAAGCTAAGATATGTTTAAGGTACTATAAATCTTATTTAGAGATGCTTTACTCATCAGAGAACAAATATATAATGCAAAAAATATTCTGAATAACTACATTTTACCTCTAATAGAGATTCCTCCAGTTTGGCTAACTGTATTTTCTTATCTTCTTCCTGTTGTAGTAGTTTTGTTTTCTGTTCCTCTAAATCAGGTTTCTCATGCTGAATAGTTAAAGCCAAAAGCTTAAGGGAAAAAAAGTTAAGGTCATACTTATTAAAAATTTCAAACAAAATAAAAATATACGATAAAGAGGCCATATGCTAGAGCAAATATTACAAGTATTATGTAACAGCTATCTATTTGACTCCTTCTAGTTAAACATATGAGACACAATTATTCCGACCAAAAAAAAAAAAGGCAAAACAAATCAATAGACTAATCAATAATAAACTAATCAATAATAGTTAAATATTACAGAGTAGCTATAAGAAATTACATTGTTTAACATATCAATACATATTTAGTTCTGAAATTAGACTAAGTACATAAAAACTGTGGAAGCTAGAATTTTTCAACAGTAAATATTCATACAAGGAAATATTTTACTTAAAATACTGATCATCAAAACCACAGTGAGATACCACTTCATGCCCACTAGAATGGCTATAATTAGAAAGACAAAAAATAACAAGTGTTCACAGGGATGTGGAGAAAGCAGAAATCTTACACATTGTTGTCAGGAAAGTAATAGTGCAAAACTAGTTTGGAAAAATTTGTTGTTAAAACACAGTTACTATAAAACCTACCAATTCCATGAAGAAACCATTGAATTGTAAACTTTCAAAGGTTTAATTAAGTACCTGGGTATATTTGAATCTTAATAAAGCTGTAAAAAATGCTGTGTTAAATTCTTAAGTTTGAAGCTTTAAAGTAGGGAATGACACTGGGCCTCCCTGGTTGCACAGCAGGTTAAGTTTCAGCACTATGAAACTATCCTGAGCCACTGCAGCACAAAGTTCAATCTCGGGCCAGGGAGCTTCCCACATGGCATAGTGGACCTCTCCTGTCTGACCCACTGTTCCCCTCAGCAGTGTATTTCAATATATCTGCCTGTTCGGCTCCCTACTCTTTCTCTGGTGAATCCTCTCACCATCCCCTCTGGTCTATAACCAGCTCTTGTACATAAGTAAATAAATCTTTTTTTTTAAAAAAAAAAAGTAGGGAGTGACACTGCCATATTATAAAATATGTAACTCAAAATCTACTGTATAAACGTCTTAACTTAGTTCATCATAAAACTTATAATAAATAACCCCCCTTTGGTAATTTGGAGGTCTTTAAGGTAAGACCAGCAATTTTGTCAGTTAATTCTTCCAAGTTTTAAGTAATTTGTGTAGTCTGTATAACAAAGTAGTTTTACACCAAACTACTAAATAAGTCTATAAAGCTACAAAAGATTTTTAACATAAGTTGTGATTACGTCTGTATACCTGTCCTCGTAATCCACTTCTTGTTGTAGTAAAGTTAACCTCAGTAACGATGGAAGCTGCATCCGGTGGAATAAAGGGATTTGGGTTTCTTGTTGACAAAAAAAGGCGGAATTCTTCATTGTAGTCAATAATTTTGTCACCTATCTGTACCACATAACGTGGTCCTATATTTTTAAAATGACACAATTAGTTGATCTGATTATTCTGTTTTTTGTTATATGACATTAAGAAATATATTTGTCTAGTACTTCTAAGTAGTTTGTGTTATAGACTTTCAACAGGGTCCACAAGACAGTAACCATTAGGCCACCCACAATGCTATATTAATCAGAATGCTCTATTAATCCATACTTATCAAAGCAAAGATAAATGATATTCATTAAGATCCTGGGAGAATGAAGCAGCAAAGGAATAGCTACCTATATTCAGTATATTTTTAATGATACTATATATTTTGTATTTCAGATTTCTCTAAAATGGTTGATTACAGATGATAGATTATTACGTATTTTCCTACAGTTCTAAGTTCATCAGTTAAAACTATTGTACTAGTACATAAGGTGTAATATTTGAATACAAAATAAACTAATAAAACCCTAGGATTATCAACAAATGAGTAATTATAAATATATTCATTACTAACATTCAAAAAAAATTATTCAAACTGCCACTGAGCAGTGATTCACAAGAAGTTAAAAGAAAAAATAAGGTTGTCTCATAAAGACCTTCCTAAAATAAAAAAATGATGATATTAATTATATAGCACAAACAGAAAACAGAATCAATAACTATATCCATAACATGATTTTAAACTAATAACACATAATGAATAAAATAATTGTTTAAGTACATATGAGAAATTTTTCAGAAATCAGGATAGATTTAACATTTTACTTAAAAAGCTTTTTAAGCTAATGTGAAAATACTTAAGCACTTTATGAAAAAGGATATACAAAAGGCAAAAAACAACATCAAGCAATGTTAAAATTTAATCACTAACAGCAAAATACATGTCCAGTGTAATACTGCTACACCAACCGGAATGGTTTAAGAAATCTTAAAAAGAATAAATAAAAAAGAAACCAACTGTAAGGTCATCATAACAAACATTTAAATATAACGACAAAAGTTGCAAAGAATCCAGTGGAAACAAGAAAAGCAGGAGGCGAATTCTCAACAGAAATGACAAACTAAAAAATAATGAAATAAAAAATTTCAAGGGAGATAGGAGGTAACTGCCAACCCAGAATTCTGTCAGGCAGGGGAAAAAGTCTTTCAAAAATGTAAGAAAAAAAGAAGTCTGTTTCCAATGGACCTTCACTAAAGGAAAACATTCAGACAGAAGAAAAATAATCCAGGCAGACATGAGAAAATGATGGAACCGCTAGGAGAATTTAAGCCCAGCCAGCCTCTGGGAATTTGTAATTTGGGAATTTGGACTTTGGGAGTATTCTCACCATTCCTAGAACACATTAAGAATAGGTAACTGGTTAAGCTGTTTGTGCAATGTGGTTTATGCTGAACACCTGGTTTACACTGTGAAGTGGCATTTTGCTACATGCTAAGTAGGGTGTGCTTCATATCAAATCTCCTTAAAAACTCTGGACACTGAGTCTAGTAATCTTCCTTGTAGACATTTCAAACAAGTTGACAAAACTTATTCTTAGGGGAAATTAAGTACATCTTGTGCAGCATTAACAGAACAGACTCTCAGAAACTCATAACTGATTCATGACTTCACCCAGCGTGCCTTTTCTCTTTGTTAACTTTCCTTTGTATCCTCTCTCTCTGCAGTAAATATTAGCCATGATTGTGACTATATGCTAACTTCCACAAGCCTTCCTAGTAAAGCACTGAGCTTGGGAGTGGTTTTAGAGACCCTTGATAACAGAGGCACTTAAAAGAATTTGTTTATTTGCTATTAGACTCTGATGACATTACCATCGTCAATCCAAAAAAGTTTCTATTTCCTTAGATTCAGTAGCAAGACATACATCTGAGGAGGTATGAACCTATTCCCTTAAATCATATGCAGTGTTGTAAATCAATGTTACCTCAATAAGGAAAAAAAAAGCCAAAGTTAATTATAAAGTTAATTTCTTTGTAAATTTTAAAAATTTACTCTTTGGAAACTGTAAATATTTACCTTGAGCCACCAGGTCTCGTCTCAATAATGGATAAAGAACAGGTTCTACACCATCCATTTCTTGTATAATGAGGGTTTTCCCAAAACGTACTGCCAATTCAAGAGCTGTGATAAAGTTACTATCCTAAGAGAGTAAGAAAGAATACATATTAATTCTTTTATTACCTTAATAGTTACAAAGATCCTTACAGATAATGAATAAGAATATTAATAGGAATAATATGAATATTTTAAATTTAATATGCATGTCAGTAATTCAAATTATTCATGATTATTTTTCTAGTTATAAGTACTTTGTAATGAATCATTTGGATTGAATAAATTATCAGATAAATTTCCTAAGTAACTTAAATAGACATAAGTAAGGATTTTTACAATAACAATAAAGGTCTTTCAGTTTCCCACTATAATTTCAAAATGATGTAGAAACATATTTTCAAATTCTAAATGTTCTAAGTTACTTGTCCAGGTAATAACAAGAACTATTTTGTTTACATTCAAAACCAAACATTGAATGAAAGAAGAAAGACTAAGTGAGGTCTAATCACTGTGAAAAGAACCTTTAGATAACATTCTCTTAAGTATGCAAGAACTGTGAAGCTTTCTGGCTAGAAAAAACATAGCTTTAAATATCACTTCAGGCTTCCAACTATGGTAAAAAACATTTTGTTTTTAATTTGGAGTAATAACTATTAAGATCACTTACTATAAACCATAGTGGCAATAAAGTATTTCATATATCATCTAACTTACAATTATTATGGACACACACACACAAATGAGATAGATACCCCCATTTTATAAAGGAAGCACTTTTGCAAGAGGTAATTTTTCAAGGTCCCAAAGAATATCTAAGTACATTAATCATATGCCTTCCTCAAAAGAAAAAAAAAAAACTTGACCAAAAACAATTTCCTTAGCAAGATAAGTTTGATAGTAAAAAATTACTACCTAAAAGATTATGATCACATTCCACTGACCAGTATTCAAATACTGGACACAACAAAGATGCTTACTGGAGTTAAGGTATATGGAATTATAAAAGGCACAGAGAGAAACTACAAGTGTGCCAACAGCAGCCTTCCTGATTCTCTAAGATAAGTTAGTAAACTTCATTCCACAGTTCTACAGTATCCTATACTTGAGTCTTTATCATGACATAGTATAAATTCCATGAGGGCAGGAACTGTGACTATTCATACTAAGCTCCCAGGATTTAGATTAATGTCTAACACATAGAAGATAGCAAACAAATATTTTTACTTTATTTTATTTTTTTTTTTACAAATTAGAAAACTAAAGCTAAGAAAGTTACATTTCTTCCCCTAGTCCCAGGACTCAGCTTTGAATCCGTATTTTCTGATAACAGATTGAGAGTTCTTTACATCATAACATGCCACTACTAGTTGGAATCTAAATGATAAGTAATACATACCTGCTGGTTAATAACTTCCAAATGCGAATCTTTCAAATGGGTCTTTAACCATTCTGTAGCTTGGGAAGAGGGGTCTATAAGAAATGGGCACACTCGACTCTACCATACATTAAAAAAAAGAAAAGATTATAAGCTTCCATTAAATATAAATAATTACTTAAAAGTTATGACTCAATTAGTATGTGACTGTTTCTCAGGCTTTAGAGAACATAAATATACAATCAAAATGAGGAAATGTATAGTTTTTAGCTACACTAGAGGCCACATTAATAAATTTTACATTGAACAGGAGTTAAAATTAGGTAATAAAATTTAGCCAATTAAAAGTAGGTAAACGGGCCTCCCTGGTGGCGCAACAGGTTAAGTTTCAGCACTACGAAGCTACCCACAGCCACTGCAGCACAAGTTTGATCCCCGGCCAGGAAGCTTCCCACACAGCACAACAGACCTCTTCTGCCTCACATGCTACTCTCCTCAGCAGTGAAATTCAGTAGATCTGTCTGTTCTGCCCCCACTCTGTCTCTGGTGAATCCTCTCACTACCCTACACCTCCGGCCTATACCCCAGTTCTTGTATGCATAAATAAATAAATCTTTCTTTAAAAAATAAAGTAGGTAAAGCCCTCTTTCCTACACAGTAATACAGAAAATTTACATTAATAATACAGTAAACTTAAGTTCTAGTCCTAAGATGATACTACTTGCACATCTTTATTTGGCTTTTAAAATACACAATCATTATCACCTAACTTCATACATTCTTTAGTTGAATAAACCACAATAGGCCTTACAAGAGAAATATGAGCTGGTCATAAATGTACTCTCAAAGAATTATCAATAAAGTGTTTATATTTTAACACACTAATGCTACTAAAGCAGTACATAGTTAATATTACAAAAGGAATCTCCTGCAAGAGAAAATTACATAGGCTGTAAGTTAAGAGCTAATGAAGTAGGAACTAAATTCATTAGAGAAGGCCCTGTACTAATTAAATGCTAAAAATAGTAGTTATAACTAGTAATTATAAACCAGTGAAAATACCACTTATAACATGAACATATGCCAATTTTACAAACATGTAGCTATATATGACAAATTTAAATATATGAATAAATACCTATGATAAATTTAAAAGGTCATCTAATAATCATTGTTACCTCATATACCAGATTTATGAAACTGAGGCCCTGCCTAGTTCGCTAAGAAGGCACTTCATATACCAGATTTAAATACTAACAATAGCAGGCCTAACTTTCTTAACTTTTCACATTTATTTGAGAACAATAATACAAATAGGTACTATAGGGATAAAATGACTTGGGAAAGCAAAAGTGAAATGGAGACTTGGAACTGGCATTGGGCACACTTATTGAGAACATCAATGTATCTCTGTGGCACACCTGGAGTTTGGAAGGGTGGTAAGAGTCATCTGTCCTGGGGACAATAGTGCTTTATCAGCAACATTATGTAGATATCACACATGAGAATAATAAAGAAATGACTGTTCCATTGTTTTAAAATTCTCTCTAGACAACATACCCCCCTTTTTGCTTGCCCCAGAGTGGACTACTCTCAACACAGCTGACCTCCAATGTTACACTTCTGTATTATCTTCACCCGGCATCTATATCTAGATGCTCCATCATATAAACATGCTGTTGCTAGCAAATGTGACAGTAAATAGCCTTTAAGTATCACTATGGTACCACATCTAGGTTTTACATATAATTTATACTAGCATTTAATAACAAATATTACACAAGTCTACTAGATTTTGCCTAATCACAAAAAAATAAAAAAATTTAAAAAATTCTTACCCATGACTTCAAACCAATGATCTGATGCATTAAAAAAAAAAGAGATGTTTAAAAAAAATCATGTTTTTAGTACAGGAAATATGCTTAAGAATTGCAAAGCATACTTAGAAGTTTATGCTTATCTTATTTCACTTTTTGCAAGACATTCTGAATGTCTTCATTTAGACAAAACCTCTTAACACATATTTCAGTCTGTAGTCCATAATTATATGCACCTTAATTCTACATTTAACAACTTACAATAGATCCTAAAATGTTAAACTTTTATCCATCAATGCATTCATTCATTTGTGATATGTTGAATTAACTACTACAGTAAGAAAATGTAAGGGATACAGAAATTATAATATACATTATTTTATCCTGATTTCACATCCATAAAGTAGCAAAACAGAAAATTCTATACTCAAGGAACACACAGATTCTACAGGAGGATGGCAGGAGGAATAGAGGAAGGTACTAGGTAGGCATTCAAGTCAAACTAAATCAAGAAAGGTAAATTGGACTTCAGGCAAAAAACAGCATGATGGACAAAAGAATGAAAAGTCAGTAGTTGAAAAAATAACTGTTTTAGCATAGTTGGACATAGATGATGCATATAAAATGGCAGGTATGATTATATTTTATGCCACGTTTAAAGATAATGAAACATATATTGCAGGCAATGAAAAGTCACTGAAATATATTAATCAAGGGATTGTCATAATCAGATTAATATTTTAGAAAGATTACTCAAAGAGCAGTAGAGGAAGTGATATTGAGGGCAAGGGAGTAACTGGAATTATAAAGTATTTGACCAGGTGTAAAGGGATAAAGGCCCAAATGAAGCCACCGGCAGTGGCTACAGTGAGAATAGGATGAATTCCTGATACATTTGAGAAATGTATTTGACAAGACTTGTTGAATAACTAATGGAATGTAAAATTAAAGGGACAATGTGAGAATGATTTGCAGATTTGCTGCTTACATTACTGAGTCACATTTCTACTGGTATGAAGTAAGGTTATAAGGAATATGAGAGGAAGAGAAACAATTATGAGAGTCGACAGTTATCTTGACCTATACTGCATGCCCCACTCAATGTATTTCTTTGGGATTATTAATCATCTAGCACTGCACTAAGGGGCAAGGTGGTGACCGAAGCTAATAAATGATATCTAATTAAGAAATAGACTTCAGTTTTACCTAGAAAGTATGTTTCTATTCTTATGCCACTGATAGGTACAAAAGTAGTTTCGACAAACGCAGGGAGGGAGCAGAAGACAGCCCTGAAGTCTGGGATATAAACAGAAGAATGGCAAGCCCAGAGTCAACAGAGGTCATTCTTCACATAGGATGGAAAGAACCTATCTGAGAATGAAGCCATCACATAAGAGGGAGAGAAAGTAGTGTCCTGGTAACATCACTTTAATCCAGAAGCTAGTCCTGACTTTTTGAACATCTCACTTAGTTAAAAGCATAATAAACTTTTTTTTTTTTACTTGGCCATTGAAAGATTCCTCAATAAAAAAAGGTAATAAATATTGACTAATTTAAAGACAGACCTTGAGGTACCTGGGAAGCTCTAGACAACAGTATCTAACTGGAAGTTGGAACAGTATGTCAGCAGTTCAGAACAGGTCAAAGGCTAGAGATATAGTATCTCTATGTTAATTCAACTCTCCTTGGGGGCAAAAAGATTGAGCAGAATATATTGTTTAAAGAGATTGTTTTTAAAACAAATAGGATAGTCTTAAATTTCATTTTTAGTTTTTGTACCTGTAAGTGGCATAAGAATAGAAAACAGAAACATATTTTATAAATAAAACTGAAGTCTGTCTCTTGATTAGCTAAAGAGAATTACATTAACAGGAATAACACAAAATAAGTAAGTTGAAATATACACAGAAACACATACACTATCTGAGAGGCCATTTTACAGCACAGACCAGCTGGAGGGCAGTGCTTGAATCTTGGCTCTGCACTCGACAGCTATGTGACCTTGGACAAGTGACCCCTCCTTGCTTCCACTTCCTTATTTATAAAAAGGATAATGCATGTACCTTCTAGATAAGGTTTATCTGAAAATTGAATGAGTTGTTTAAGTGATTCACCTGTATTAATTACATTAAATTAATTTAAGAGTAATTTAAACACAATTATGTGAGTATAACATAAGTGCTGATTATCATTAATTTGGGGTTTATTTTTAAAAGATTTGTTCCTATACAATTTACCTTTATAATTCTATATTTTTTGACCATGACTGAATTAATTTGCATTTCCTCAGCATACACTGAATGGCAGAAAGAAAAAAAAAACTCAGAAATTCTGAGTTTAGGGAAATAAAAGTTGAACTGCACAAAATCAATAAAAAACAAATGTCTTCAAAAGATTTATAATACTGTAAAATTAAATTAAGAAAAAATATACAAGTGTGAAATCACCTTTCCATCTCATTTCTTGAGTGCCTCTCATTCACTTTCTCCAGTTTTTTATACTCTCTATTTTATACTGACCCAACATTAGAAAGGTCATAAGATACTTTTGAGAGTCGAGGGAAGACTATTAATAATTACATCAGAAAACAGGAACTTGAGTTTAGAATGTTTTGCCATAAAAATAATGCCACTTTAGTTTATACTTTTATATTAAGGTGAAAAATTAGACTGAAAATTATAGATCCACTATGTGAATCACAAATGGATTTTCATTAGCAAAATATTTTCACTAAGAAAAGAATGAGTGTGAAAGTAAAAGTTTTTGAAGGAGGTATTACCTGTAGCAAGCTTCAAAAGAAACATTTGTCATGAAAAATTTTTAACAGATTAATTACCTGTAAGATAACAATAGCATTTTCTATGGAAAGATCATCTGATGGCAGGCCTTCACTTTTCCAAATTAACTGTTCACTTTCAGTACAAAGAAATCTCCTCAGGTCAAATTCTGAAAAGTTAAAGATATTAAAATTATTTCAACACAATGATCTCACTCTTGACAAAGGGAAGGAATAAAACTATTTAAATTACACTGAAACAAAAGTCCTGTGATCACATTTAGCACCAGAAGCTAAGGAGGGAAAAGTTAAAAAAAAAATAAAAGCATAAAGGAATAAAATAGAACTCAGTTAAATTATACTTCTTATATAAATGAATGTTTTACAACTATAATAGTTTATGAAAACCACAAAATTCTTAAGGAATCTTGGCATTCTTACATCTCATTTGTGATTTGAAATTATTATAAAATTAAAATAAAACATTCTATTGTATCCATGTAATATCAAAAATAATCCAGTAGTCTTTGTCTTAAGGAGTGATGTTAGGTAAATGATAAAGCAATTCTCAGAACATCTATAGAATTCAGGAAATATGAAGTAGCTATGGTATCCATAGATTACAGAGAAATTTCCATATTAAAAATTAAAACGAAATCAAAAGATGCAATATCATACTGAAATTTCAAATTTGTGGATAACTAAACACTAACTTTCAAGACCAGCTGACTTTGTCCACTCTTCCAAACAGGTTTTCCTCAGCCCCTCAGGAGCAGCAGAAAGATAGGTAATAAATGCAGCAGCGAGTTGAGCTCTTTTAGGAAGTGTAGCTAATTCCTCTGTTATCTCTGCAACCTGGAAAAAGAGAAAGAGATAGAAAGAGAAAGACGTTTAGAGATGTTCTAACATGAGAAACAGTGGCAGCTTCACAAATTAGTTTTGACTGTAAAAGAAAACATGTATTGATTTAAGTAATAACCTGTCTTGAATACAACTGTCAAATCATAAAAATGACAAGCATCTGCTGTTATATTTAAAAAACGTATGCAACCTTAATACATTTGTAGAAACATTTTGCCATTGAAAATTTGTAATGATTCTAATAAAAGTAGACCTTTCATCTTAATCACAATACTGTGATTAAGCATCACTTTATAAAATAAAATAAAGATACAGAATGAGCACAAAACAAAGAAAAAGCATAGAAGTCAATAGTGAAAAGGATAGACAGAACAACAGAATAGCAATATAGATGGGATGAAAGGAGACCGGGAAAGGCTGATAGGAAACAGAAAGACTAAAGGTTGTCCAGGTGATGCAGAGGTACTCCTGCTTTAATCAGTGAAATAATGAACCACTGAAAGTGTTCAAACATGATAGCGAGTGATGCAATGAGACTCGGTTTTAGAAAGATCACGCAGCTGACAAGTGAAGAATGAAGTAACCAAAGGGTCAGATAGGAGGGTGACAAGTTTGGAAAAATCCATTAAAAAAGAAAATGACAGGCTTTAAGGATGTATGACAAATAAGGGCATTTGTAAGTGGCTATGACAAGTTAACAAGAAAGGGTCTAAGACAACCACATGTTTTTAGTCGAATGCCTCAAAGAAAGATGTTTTACAAAAGACGGGAAATAAGAGTTTTGAGAGATGAAAAAATTAAAAGAGTTAGACATAACGCATTTGAGCTCCCGTACAAGCTAAATCTAAGTCTCTGAAGTGTACTTGGGAATATGAATTTAACACTCAACAATCTAGATATAAATTTCTAGTCATCATGGTACAGTCTTAACACTTTGTGTGCGGGTGCCATTTAAATTTACCAGCCCTTGGGGCCGGCCATTTTCTGTGCCACTGCATGAATGGTATAAGCATTCAATAAAACACACACAACTCCTGAACTACTGGATATTAAAAAAACTGTAATATCTCTCATAAAACACCTTATACTTTCACCAAAACAATGTGTAAGGCTTCTAGACTGAGTATGATCAAAGAAATAGCTCCTAATAGTTCCAAATAAATCCACCGTGGTGTGAAAAACCAGAGACTAGATGAACACGTATTAATACGTGAGCGGCCACCTGATACTGGTGACAAAAACACGTACTAATACATGAGCGGACCACAAAGTGTTAAGGTTGGATGAGACAAACCTTGGAGTAGTTTCAGCAAAAGGTGCTGAGGAAGTGATTAACCGAGAACAAGCAACACTGCATAAGCTATGAGAATCAGTGAGGAAAGAAACCTCTTTTATTAAAGAAAAACAAACAAGAGACAAGGCTTTAATAAAGTTGAGAAAACAAAGAATTTCAGGAAAGAATTGACCAACAGTGTGACATCTTAAGACTGGTGTCCTGGTCAAGGTTAAGTTTAAAAAATGTATGTAATAGAGAACTAACTTTTCTATTAACTCCTTTCTCTCACTGGTTTTCCCCTCAGTAATACAGGTAACTAAAAGAGAAATAGATTGATTGCTTTGCCTAAAATTCATTCATACAACGATACTTTGCTTAATGATTAATTCATGTAATGGGCATTAAAACTCCAGTGAACTGAAAGTTAATGGATATTTCTCTCCTTTAAAAAAATTTTAATAAACACATTACATTTGATTTCCTGTGTTTTAAAGGAAGCCTCTTTATGACCTCTCTCAAACAAACCTGTGCATTCCATCTCTTGTGTTCTCTATCAAGCTGATTAATTAAGACTTCTGCAGCTTTAATTGTTTCCTGTGCTTTGCTTACTTCAGCTTCAAGTTTAGCGGCTTCTGAAGTCCTGCTCTGAAATCTATAAAAACATTAAATTTTAATTAAAAGCAAAGTGATTTAAGAGAGATTTAATTATTCTTACGTAATAAAGTGAACTTTTATATGAGAAGTAAATTGATGATAATACTGATCATCTATGTGTAGAAAACATCATTAACAGAGCAATGTCACACATATACCAAAGCACATATTTAATGTGTAGAACTCTCACAGGTCCTGATGCCCTACCATACTATGTGCAAATGTCTCAAGATGACATTCAAGGATCTATCATAGGATTGATCTAATCTATCTTTTCACTTTTATTTCATACTATGCCAATCCAGCAAAGCAAAATGTCAACATATTAAGAAATTTATATTCCCAGAAAATGCCCTACTTTTTACCTCCTATGTGATATTTTTTAACTAATCAATATATTTAAATTACCATATCCTTTTTAAAAAACTGATTTATTTATTTATTTATTTTTAAAGATTTATTTATTTACACATACAAGCTGGGGTACAGGCCAGAGGTGTGGGGCGGTGAGAGGGTTCACCAGAGACAGAGTGGGGAGCAGAACAGGCAGATCAGAAGTACACTGCTGAGTGGAGCAGCGGGCAAGGAAGGAGAGGTCTGCCGCACCATGTGGGATTCTCCCAGGCTGGGCGTCGAACTCGCATCGCTGCTGCCGACAGCTCCACAGTGCAGCACTTAACCGCTGCGCCACCAGGGAGGCCCATAAATTACCATATCCTTCATCAGGAAGTTCCATTTGCCTAAAACCCCTTCCAGCATGTTCCTGATCAAAACCTCACACTTTAATTACTCAAACATCTACCTATCAAAAATATAAATAGGGCCCCCCTTGGTACCCTATGGGTTAAGTCTCTCAGAGCTATCACTGAGATGGCCCACTGGGGCTGAGTTCAATCTTGAGCCAGGAAGCTAACCCACATATGGCACAGCAGACTCTCCTGTCTAACCTACTGCTCCTCTTAGCAGTGTATTTCAGTAGATTTGTCTGTTCTACTCCCCACTCTCTCTGGTGAATCTTCTCACTCCCTGCACCTCTGGCCTACATCCCAGGTTTTCTGTGCAAAGATAAATAAAATCTTTATATTTATATATAATATATATATATAATATATATATATATTATGTATATATATAATATATATATATATTATGTATATATATAATATATATAAATAAAAATTTAAAACTCACCTCAAAAATGTAGTCCCTTGTATATTTGCCCTTTCTATGTACCCATTTGCCAAAATTTATAATATAATCTCTTTATTTTCCTTTAAAAATACTTCTGAACCATGGTGCGCAGTGCACCCCAACTGCAGGAGGGTGAGCGCAAGGACTGGAGAGTAGCTCCTGGGGGCAAACTAGCCCTCAGGCCTCTGCCCAGGAGTTTTTAGGGACTGAACAACCAATTCCACACCTCTGGCCGCCACTCTGGCTGGGCCCCCAGGTGAGCTGGGAAGGAAGAATCCTGGTGCCATAGGGGAAGGAACCATTGTGCACAGAGCACCCTAACTGCAGGGGGGTGAGTGCAAGGACTGGAGAGTACTGCTGGGAGTAAATTAGCCCACAAGCTTCCACCCAGAGTTTTTTAGGGATTGAACAACCAACTCTACACCTCCAGCCGCCACTCCAGCTGGGCCCCCAAGTGAGCTCGGGGAAGAAGACTCCGGGACCATAGGGGAAGGAACCGTCATGCACAGCACATGTCAACTGTAGGAGGGCCCCCCCAGGGCTGGAAACAGTCATGCTGCAGGAGCACAAGGAAGGAGTGGAGCCACACTCCAGATGCTAGAAGAAGTGACCAGGCACCAGGTGTGGCACAAAACAGCGACTAGGCACGCTTGCTGGCAGGAAGGGAGCAGACCCCACACACCCACCCTCAGCGATAGAAACAGCCAAAGGGCAGCACACAAGTGGGGAGGAAGTGGACTCCCAGGTGCCTGGATCTATAGAACAACAGGCCGGCACACAGCTAAGACAGGGGGCAGAAGTGACCTCTTGACACCTGGAGCAGCAGGACAGCACTCCAGCAGGACTGTGGAACTCTGGAGTAATAGGGGTGGACCTGGTCGGACCACCAGTTTCAGACACCCCAGAAGGAGCACTCCAAAGAAATGCCTGCCAACATTAGCAGCACAGTGTCCCAAGGGCTAGAACAAATCAGAAAACAAACAACAGGGAGAAGAAAAACCACAAATAACCAAGCAAGCCCACAGGGAAAGGTCACGACATAAAAAGAAAATCAGCCACCAGAACACAACAATGATGTAGAAGAGCTTTTCTCTATGCCAGATAAAGAATTTAAAATGTTCATGATTAAAAAAATATATAAAAAATGAAAAGGGAAAGAATGATATAAGAAAAATAATTAATGATCAGAGCAATAGAATTGAGATCCTAGAGAAGAAAAGGAAAGAAATGCAGGAGATTATAAGACCATTGGAGGACCTAAAGAACTCTGGAAAAAGCAACAAAAACAGAATTGACAAAATGGAGGAACAAATTAGTACTCTCAAAGATATGGATACAGAAAGGACCTAAGAAGAGAAAGAAGGAGAAGTACAAAGAAAAAAGAGTGAAGAAGCAATCAGAGCAATATCAGACACCATGAGGAAAGGAAATATAAGAGTCATAGGAGTCACAGAAGGTGAGGAGAGAGACCAAGGAACCGAAAAGCCATTCAAGGAGATAATCGAAGAGAACTTTCCAAACATAAAGATGGATATGAGATGAGAAATGAGGAATGAGAAAGCTAGATCACCAAACTATCATAACAAAAACAAAAATTCACCAAGACATATAATAATAAGACTTCCAAAGGTTCAAGACAAGGAAAAAATCATGAAAATGATAAGGACGAAGAAACAGACAACCTACAAAGGAAAACCTATCAGGATGACATCAGACTTCTCTGAGGAAACATTACGGGCTAGAAGAGAATGGCCCAACATATTTAACAAACTTCAAGCGAACAAATTCCAACCAAGAATACTCTACCCCACAAAGCTCTCCTTCGTCTATGAAGGAAAAAAAAAAAACCTTTTCAGACAAACAAAAAATCTCCAAAAATTCACCACTATTAAACCCCCACTCCAAAAAATACTACAATAAACCCTAAAGTCAAAACCAACAGAAGAATGAATAGGTAGAACAGAAATAGGGAAGGAAAAAAATCACAAAAATACCAACAAAATGACTAATACGGACATCAGCATATCAATATTAACTCTGAATGTAGATGGATTAAACTCATCAATAAAAAGACACAGAGTAGCGGAATGGATTAAAAAGCAGAATCCAAATTCTGCTGCCTACAGGAAACACATCTAACTACAAAAGATAAACACAGATTGAAAGTAAAAGGTTGGAAAACAATTTTACAACAAACGGACCAAAAATGAAGGCAGGAACAGCTATACTTATATCAGATAAAATAGACTTCAAACTTAAAAAAAGTAAAAAGAGACATAGAGGGTCATTACATTTTGATTTATCAAGAAGACGTAACACTCATCAACATATACGCACCAAATGAAGGAGCACCAAAATATATCAGACAACTATTAACATCTCTGAAAAACGACATTAGAGAAAATACATACATAGTGGGAGACTTCAACACCCCACTCTCACAAATGGACAGATCAATGAGACAAAAAATAAACAAGGACACTAAAGCCCTAAATAAAGACTTAGATCTCATGGGTTTAACATACAGAGGACACTGCACACCAAAAAATCTGACTACACATTCTTCTCAAGTGCGCACGGAACATTCTTCAGGATAGATCACATATTGGGACACAAGACAATTATCAATAATATACCAAGGTCAAAATCATACCAACTATCCTCTCTGATCATAAAGGCCTCAAACTGGAAATAAATCAAGAAAAGAAAAGAAATAAAGGAACCCTCCTACCTCATGGAGATTGAAACCCACTCTATTGGAAGATCATTGGATCAATGAGGAAATCAAAGAAGAAATTAAAAAGTATCTTGAGACATATGACAACGAGGACACAACCGTCCAGAACGTTTGGGACACAGCAAAAGTAATTGTAAGAGGGAAATACATAACAGTACAGGCTCACATCAAAAAACAAGGTCTCAAAAAAAACAACCTAATATCTCAACTCAAAGAACTGGAAAAAGAACAACAAAAGAACTCAAAAGCCAGCAGAAGAAAGGAAATAATAAAAATCAAAGCAGAAATAAATGAAACAGAAGTTAAAAAAAACAATCCAAAAGATCAACGAAACCAAAAGATGATTCTTTGAAAAAAATAAACAAGATAGACAAACCTCTAGCCAGGCTCACAAAGAAAAAAATGGGAAAAAGCACAAATAAATAGAATTATAAATGAAAGAGGAGAAATTACAACAGACACAGCAGAAATCAAAAGAATAATCAGACACTACTATGAACAGTTACATGCAAACAAGTTCAACAACCTAGAAGAGATGGACAAATTCCTAGAACTATACAAACATCCTAAGCTAGATCAAGAAGAAATAAAACACCTAAACAGATCAATTACAAGCAGTGAAACTGAAACAGTAATCAAAACCCTCCCCCAGAACAAAAGCCCAGGACCAGATGGTTTCACAAGTGAATTCTACCAAACATTCAGAAATGAACTAGTGCCTGTCTTACACAAACTGTTTCAAAAAGTTGAGAAGGAAGGAATACTACCAAATACGTTTTATGAAGTCAACATTACACTAATACCAAAACCAAACAAGGACAATACAGAAAAAGAAAACTACAGGGCAATATCTCTAATGAACACTGATACAAAAATCCTCAATAAAATCTTAGCTAATAGAATCCAACAATGCAGCAAAAAGATAATTCACCATGACCAAGTGGGATTTATTCCAGGAGCACCAGCATGGTTCAACATCAGAAAATCAATTAATGTAATCCAACACATCAACAACAAAAACCAAAAAAACACATGATCATATCAATAGATGCAGAGAAAGCATTCAACAAAGTCCAACACCCATTTATGATGAAAGTCCTCAAAATTCTAGGGATAGAAGGAACATACTTCAACATGATAAAGGCCATATATGACAAACCCACAGCCAACATCATCCTCAATGGTGAAAAGCTGAAAGCCTTTCCCCTGAAATATGGAACAAAACAAGGATGTCCCCTGTCACCAATTCTCTTCAATATAATAGTGGAAGTCCTACCCAGAGCAATAAGACAAGAGAAAGGCACACAAGGGATCCAGATAGGGAAAGAAGTAAAGCTTTCACCATTTGCTGATGACACGTTAATATATAGAGAGAACCCTAAAAATTCCACAGAAAAACTAATCAAAATAATCAACCAATTTAGTAAAGTAGCGGGATACAAAATCAACACACAAAAGTCAGTAGCCTTCCTATATGCAAATAATCAATCTGAAGAAGAGGAAATCAAGAAAACTACCCTTTTTACAACTGAAACAAAAAAAAAATCAAATACCTGGGAATAAATCTAACAAAAGAAGCTAAAGACCTATACAAAGAAAACTGTAAAACATTATTAAAAGAAATAGAAGAAGACACAAAGAAATGGAAATACATCCCCTGCTCATGGATCAGAAGAATTAACATTATCAAAATAGCCATATTACCAAACGCAATCTACAGATTCAATGCTATTCCAATAAAAATCTCAATGACATACTTCAAAGAGATAGAACGAATACTGATGAAGTTTATTTGGAATCACAAAAAATCTCAAATAACCAAAGCCCCCCTGATCAAAAAGGAGAATGGAGGTATCACCCTCCCAGACTTCAAACCACACTACAAAGCTGTAATAATTAAGACTACATGGTACTGGAACAAAAACAGACACACAGATCAACAGAATCAAATAGAGAGCCCAGAAATCAACCCACATACATATGGACAATTTATCTTTGATAAAGGTGCAAAGAATATTCAGTGGAACAAGGACAGTTTGTTCAGCAAATGGTGCTGGGAAAACTGGATGACTACATGCAGAAAAATGAAACTAGACTACTACCTCACACCATGCATGAAAATCAATTCAAAATGGATAAGAGAACTTGGACATAAGACCTGAAACCATAAAATATACAGATGAAAACATAGGCAAAACAATACATGACATCCACCTTAGTGACATTTTTAAAGACACATCCCCCAAGCAAAAATAGTGAAGGAAAAAATAAATAGCTGGGATTACATCAAACTAAAAAGCTTCTGTACAACAATAGAAACATTAATCAAAACAAAGAAACGGCATACAGACTGGGAAAAAATTTTTGGACTCCATACAACAGACAAGGGACTGATCACAAAAATCTACAAAGAGCTCACAAAACTCAACAAAAACAAAACAAAAAATCCAGCCAAAAAATGGGCAGAAGAACTTAACATACACTTCTCCAAAGAAGAAATGCAAATGGCCAATAGGTATATGAAAAAATGTTCAACATTCCCCATAATCAGGGAAATGCAAATAAGAACCACATCGAGATACCACTTTACACTAGCAAGAATGGCACATATTAAAAAAACAGGGAGCAACAAATGTTGGCGAGGATGTGGAGAAAAAGGAACTCTCCTACATTGCTGGTGGGAATGCAAACTGGTCCAACCACTGTGGAAAGCTGTATGGTGGTTCCTCAAATTGCTAAAAATGGAGCCTCCATACCACCCAGTAATACCACTTCTGGGAATCTACCCAAAGAACACAAAAACATTAATCCAAAAAGAAACATGCACCCATATGTTTATTCCAGCATTGTTTACAATAGCTAAAATATGGAAACAACCCAGATGCCCAAAAATAGACGACTGGATCAAGAAGAGGTGGTATATATACACAATGGAATACTATTCAGCATTCAAAAAAGATAAACATGCAATTTGCAGCAATATGGATGGAGCTAGAAGGGATTATGCTCAGCGAAATAAGCCAGAAAGAAAGAGAAAAATATCGAATGGTTTCACTTATAACCGGAATATAGGCTAACCAAACCAGAAAGAGACATCGAGCAAGGGAGGGGGAGGATAAGGGCTCAAAAAGGGGTAGAGGAGAGCACAAGGGACTATGGTGGTGGTTCATGGGTGAATTGGTGGTGGGTAACCTATGGGGAATACACAATAATGTAAAAAATATGAATAATAATAAAAACATCAAGTGACTAAAAAAAAGAAAATATAACTACTTCTATAATTTTATTATTTTATTAAATAGTTATGTCCTACATCTTTACATAATCCTTCAACAAATCTGTTTGGACCTACAAAATGTTCAGGGTTGTGTTAAGAATCAAAATTATAAAAAAAAATGTAATTTAATTTTCAGAACAATGATTCAAAGTTAGCAATATAATTCTAATTATTTTATTTAAAAAAAAAATTTTTATTGAGGTAACTGGTTTACAACATTGTATATGATTTAGAGTTACTGAACACACACTTCAGGTGTATAGAAAAACAGAAGTCATTGAGGTTATTGAACAGAATCTAGCCAATAATCAGTAAAGGACTTAAAATTCACATGACATTTCTGATAATAAATTCCACATTCTTTACAATACATTTCATTGCCAAATGCTCAACTCCCTCCTTCTCAAGAAACAGGACTCCAGGACTCAATTGTCCAATAGTCACTTATGACTGTTTAATTGTAAATTAATTAGAATCGAATAAAATTAATATTTCAATTCTTTAGTCATGTTATTCACATTTTAAAGCCTTAGTAGCCATTACTAATGGCTGCCATACTGTTAGTGCAGTTTATATTAATAAAATACATCCATCATCTCATAAAGTTACGTTGGATAGCACTACTCTAGAACCTGGAGAGACTAACCTCAACTATTTGCACTATACTTTGTACATGCTTTGTGATAAATATTTGGATTAAACTGACTTGCATCTTTCTGTACACATTTATTAAAAATGGAAAGTCTTTAATTTTGTCAAATTGCAATTTAAAATAGATATTGGGCTTATTTTTAAATTTCCTTATTATTTACTGATACACAAGAAAATAAGAGTCATTTATAATCTACAGTCAACTAAATCTTAATTAAGGATCATGAGATTTAATAATGTATTAGCTAGAATTCATTCATTCTTGATAGTAACTCTACTAAAAATTAAAAATTAATATAAAAAATTCTTGAAATAATTCTTCCAAAATATTGGAAGTATGGTGCAGTGATTATAAACAGGAATCTTATGAAGTTAGACAAATCTAGAATTTAATGCTGGCTGAGTCATTCACCGGTCACTCAATTTATGCAGATAAATCTTACCAATCTTTAATTATTTAAAATGAAAAAATTTGCAAAGTGCTTAGTGCAACACCTGACACATTTGCAAGTAATTAATAAGTGGAGTTGAAACATTGCTATCATATGCTAACTATTCAAATATTTGACAACTAGCTGAATATTAGCTACTAAGTCTGTGCATATGATGCTGAAAGTAATGTATTATTTTCATAATACTTCTCTAGTTACACCTAGAAGAAAATGATGTGATTTCTTTCCTATATGTCTAACATAAAAATTTTTAAGAGTATTGAAAGTAATGGATTAATGGATTTGATATTCTTTTTGATTTGTTTTTTTCTTTTTAACTAAATACGTATAAATATAAATAGAGAAGAGTTCCTGGCTAAATATTCATAGAAAGAAACTCAGTTTTTGTCTTATAAAACTGAAGGCAAACTATAGCATATACTGTACTTAATCCCAACTTTTCTAATTTTCCAAGTTTCATAATTTTTAAAGGAAAATGCCCTCATATTTATAGTAATTATCCTACCAATATTTACTATGCTATACTAAATAGCAACTACAGAAACATGAATCCAAAAAAGTACATAAAATATTTGTAAATGAATCATATTAATAACTGGTACTTAAGTTTAAATACAGTATTTATATGAAGGAATATTTCTTTCTTCACCAAAAAGAAACAAGTTAATGGATATATAATTTTTAATGTAATCGTGCACTCTTGGAAGAGTGTGGAATAGCATCATCTGATTAAAATGAGTCTAAATTTTTAGTTAAAATAACAAATGGAAATTGCAAATACAACACTCCCACATTAACTCATTACTTTCAGTTTTTGAGCTCAATTTTCCAAATCATGAGACTACGTATAGGAATGGCTAAACAAATCATGTAAGATATTTTTGTTATTATATTATTTTATACCCTTGCCATTTTAAATTGATAAACCAGAAAAAGAAGTAAAGGGCCTCCCTAGTGGCGCCACGGGTTAAGCACAGCACTATGGAGCTATACCTGGCCAGGAAGATTCCCACATGGAGCAGCAGACCTCTCCTGCCTCACCAGCTGCTCCCCTCAGCAGTGTACTTCAGTTGATCTGCCTGTTCTGCTCCCCACTCTGTCTCTGGTGAATCCGCTCACCACCCCACACTTCTGGCCTACACCCCAGCTTGTATGCATAAATAAATAAATCTTTGCAAAAAAAAAGAAGTTAAGATCGTAACTATAACTAAGACTTTCAAAAATTAAAAAGACAGCTCAGGTACCATTTTTCATATATCCAAAATATATTTCAAAACTTAACTGACCTCTCTTTGAGTTCTGATACTTTTTGACCAACGGAATTAAGCAGCTCTTCTAGTTTCCTTTTTCTGTCTTCAGTTTTCTTCAAATTCCTAAAATACACCTCAATTTTATTAAAGTCATCCTACTTAGATATCAAAAGTCAGCAATAGCACCTGAAAATATATTCTTGCATAAATAATGACAATACAAAATGTCAGTAATTCAGAAGTATCCTAACTTGGAATTTGTTTTGAAAAGCAATTAAAAGAGTATCCTCTTATCTAACTATACCACTTTCAGGGTCTGCATTAAAGAACTCTTAAACTTGTAAGATTTCTTGTAAATTTAATGTAAATTTTGGGATGAAAATGTTAAAGGAAATATATTCATATCTCTTCTATACCTTCTAAAATCCTATGAAAATGAAGTCAAAGAAATAAAAAAAGATATACACAGACAAGGAAAGGAGAAATTTTTCCTATTGCAAAGGAAAAATTTTACTAAAATTTCAAAAGGTGATAACTGATATACCAAGATGTTAAAAGCAAAATGCCAGAAGAATTCCAAAATGTCAAGAAACATGTCAGACAACATGCACCTCTGAAAATAATAAATAAAGCTAAATACCAAGGATGGTTTAGTGGCCAATATTATAAAGTTTGATATCAGATTGCTTTCTTCATTGAGAAAGGATGTCTGAAACATCCCTGGAAGTCCAGTTTATATGGCTCACATCTCCTTTTACTCCTACCAGGACCCTACTAGGGAGATGATTTGAGGATTCAACTACAAATGATTGACTTTCTCCCCCCACAAATAAAAAAATATAACCACAAATTTTGAGAAGTTGCCATCAAATGGCCAATTCATGTTGCTATGCACTACCAGGAAATTATGCATCGCTCACATCACCTGGAGGGTGTCTCAAAGAACACAGACCTCACCTCCATCATTCAGCAAATATGAACGAAAAATTTGCATCTTTCTTTTTCATAATTTTTTTATTAAGGTACTTGGTTAACAAATTTGTGTTTGACCTTTTTATGTTTTAATGCTGTCAACTGATAGTTTAAACATAGACAAGAAAAAAATCCTAATAATTAAGTCATCAAATTGATGAAAACAAGTTTAGAATTGTTTTTATTTTATATTGCACTTACGATTCTAATCCAGCCTGTTCAGTTTCCAGTGGCTGAATTCTTTCCAAGACATGGGAATATTGGACATTGGCTTTAACCCAGGCAGCCAAAGGAGCAGCTGCAGTACTAGCACGCTTAGCATTCTGAAAAATCCACCAGAAGTTAGCCAGCCTCCTCACTTAATCTTAAATTGAAGCAAAGTTAATTCTAGTATATTTTAATTAAGCATTTATTCACTATCTCAAATAATGAAGTTTTGGCTTATAGATAAAATAAAAATGAATTTAATAAAAATTTGATTCAGAGAAATATATATTTCACTTTTGCTTGAAAATGAATCTTTTTGAAATACAATCTTTAATATTTAATAATATTTTGAATTTAGTAATTACTCTATTAGTCACATTTATAACAAACACACATGCTGTCTACAATAATAATCAAGCATCAATCCTTAGACTTCTATACACAGGACAAATCTTTATTAACTATAAGCAATTTTGAAATTATCGATATTAGTATCAAAGAACATTCACATAACATTTTGAATAAGAGATATGAGAAAATACCAGAATCATGGAATTTTAATCCTAACACCAGTTATTATGTGACAAATACACAGGAAGAAAGAAAAGCATACGGAACAAGTTGAAAGTTAAGAAAGGACAAGCTAGAAACTTAACATAGATAGCAAATAGTTAAGATTCCCAAACCACTTAACAAAATAAATCTGCCCCCCTCCTTCTAATTTACCTAATTCTGCAACAAAATATTTCCCAGATATTGTACATACAGGCCAGTTTATTTAACTTTTAGTTTTTAGGCAATGTAAACAATAATGATGAGTCAATATATTTTAACAAGCAAATATTACACAGTATGGGAATGGAATTTATGATTCAACTTAAAAATTACCTTTGGATCAAAAGATCCCTTATTTTTAAACAGAAGTTCTTCAACACTCTCTCTAATTTCCTTTGGAATATTCCGTGCATCAAAGGTTGCTATGTCTTCTCTCACACCTCTTTTTGCAAGGAAACTAAAATTAAAGCATATTACCTCAAATGAAGCTAAATAAAAATTTCTATGATAAAAATATCAATTGAACAAAATGATCTATGTAAAATCTTTATTAGTTAACAAAAAGAACAGTATAGTAAAGTACCTAACCTTTTAATGTACTACTTGTTATATATTATAGAAAACAGAGGAGCATCACAAAGATGCCCAACAGTTTTTCTAGTCCTCTGTGAATAAACTGCAGCAGTGAAATCAATATATGGTAGTCCTGTTACTTACCCACTCTATCCCTTTATGTAAACTAGTGGGTACTCTGGATCTTCTGGAACATGAAAAAACGAAAGTGTGTTTCCTCAGCCTAAATCTCTCACATCTCCAGATATCCAAAGGGCTCAAGGGCCTCCCTGGTGGCTCAAGAAGTCTCAGAACTATGAAGTTATCAGCAGATACTGCAGCACAGCCCCTGCAGCACAGCCACTACAGCACGAGTTTGATCCCTGGTCAGGGAGCTAACCCATATGGTGCAGCAGAACTCTCCTGTCTTGCCTACTGCTCCCCTCAGTAGTATATTTCACTCAGTCCGCCTGTTCTGCTCCCTGCTCTGTCTCTGGTGAATCCTCTCACTCCCACGCCCCACACCTCTGGCCTGCACCCAGGCTCTTGTATGCATAAATAAATAACTCTTTAAAAAAATAAATAAAAGGGCTCTACTATCAACCTAAATCCTAAATAGGAAACAAAAATTGTAAAAATCATAAAACCAGTGTTATTTATAATGTGAAACCCAAAGCTGCATGGTTACATACTTAGTAAATACTCAGTCTTTTCCAGTCTATCTCTCTCTTTTGGATAAATTATGGAGTTCTCACTCTGTCTTTCTATCTCTGTCAGGAGTGTAAGACTCTGAGAAAAGGGATTATAAATTCTTCATCAGTAAATTACAGAAACATAATCACTCTCTGAGGCCCAAATAAATGATATCTTTTGAGATGCTCTTAAAGGTTTTAAGGCATTCCTTTTCTCCTCTTTTGAGACTTTTAACAATCACTTGAAAAGGAAAATAAAGATCTTGATTTATGATTACACAGAATATCCTGAAATATCAGGAAAAAACACGTAACCCAGAAGGTCAGTTTGAGAAACTACATTAAAAATATTTTAGGGCCTTCCTAGTGACGCAGCGGTTGGGCGCTGCGCTGTGGAGCTGTCGGCAGCGTGCGATGCGAGTTCGATGCCCAGCCAGGGAGAATCCCACATGGTGCGGCAGACCTCTCCTGCCTTGCCCGCTGCTCCCCTCAGCGGTGTATTTCTGATCTGCCTGTTCTGCTCCCCACTCTGTCTCTGGTGGGCCCTCTCGCCGCCCCACGACTCTGGCCTCTACCCCAGCTTGTATAAATAAATATTAAAAAAATTTTTTTTAAAGCATGAAAGAATGTGTAATTCATTGCTGAATTAACATTTTTCATGAATTCAACTACTTACCTTTTCATGCTCACCCAAGAAGTATCAAAGATACCCATCAACCTCAAAACTCCTTCAAGTATGTCTCTGATGACATCGGGTGGCATCCGCAGCGAGCGGATTTCTGAAAGTGATTCTGGCTTAATGTTTCCAACTGCCAGTTTAGCTTCATTGACTAGAGGCTAAAAGACAAAAAAGGTACTTGTACTTCCAAAAAGATGTATATAAAATCCATTAGCTACTCATAAATACTATCTAACATTTTTTCAGGACTTTTCAGGACTCTAATAAACAAAGATAATTACCATCATTAAATCTGATTACATTTCCTGGAACACTTTCCTTTTTGCTTTTTTTTTTTTTTATAAATAACATTATGGTTGAAAGTCATATTTAATAGTATTTTTAGGAAATAACTTGAGCAAATAATGTTTAAATTCATATGCTATTGGCAGTCAAAAAAAGGAGAAATTACCATGTTTCCTTTATTTTAACTTACCCTCACTTCTTTTAATTCATCATCAATTTTGTTTTTTCTTTCTTCAATTTTAATGACTTCTTCTGCTATCTTATGTTTTAGTCTTTCAAGTTCTGTCTTTTGCTCACTAGCATCCTATAGGAAATTTAAATGGGATTCCAATCAATTTTAATGCACTCAGTATTTAAAAGTGTGATAAAAATATTAGTCATTTAAAAGTAACATTATTTATTAAATGCTTTTCTAATATAATTGACATCAGTTTCTTAAATGTCTATGGAACTGATAATATAATCTATAGTTACTACTGTGAAGTTTCTATGCTTTATTTGATTTTTGTTGAATGGTAAAGCAATAAATGTTTATAATATAAAAATTAAGCAAGTAAGAAATGCATAATTTAGAAAATTATAATATACCTGTTTCATACTTGTAACAGCCCAGAGAGGGCAATGCTATTATGTTCATTTTATAAAAAGGAACTGAAAATAAAGATATTCATAATCCTAGTAGTAAAGACTAGCAATTCTTAGATGCCAACAGTAGACTGTTAGAAGTTTTTGTTTCTATACTTTATTTTGGACAAAAATAATTAAGTCAAACTTAGAAAGATTCAAAGAACACTAAATTATGTATCAGTATCATATGACTCCCTTTGTTCATGAATGCAAAAATTAAGGATTCCACATAGACAGTGCTTGACTATTATGAACGTTTGTATTTGGTTTATTTATACTAATTAAAAAACTAAAGTGGAAATTTATAAAGAAACCTTTTAAGAGTCCTTACAACGGTGGATCCCAGTCATATTATAATCATCAGGGAGCTTAAAAAACAATGCCTGTTGCCCTAATGCCAAATATTTTGATATATTAACCTGACTGAAGCTTGAACACAGAACCACATTTCCTTGTATCCCACTTCAGGTACCTTATATACTGGCTCAACTGGAATTTTCTCCATTCCACAAGCACTTCTATATATGTATCTCTACTATCAGTTCTTAATAGGCAATGTTATTTTCTCCATCTTCACCTTCAAAAATCTCTCTTTAAGGCTCAACTTGTGTTCCTTCTTTTGCCAACTGGATCTTCCAACTAATTCCAATAGGAATTTATTCCTATTCTGAGTACTTCAAGCATGTAATTTGTACCTTTCTCATAACCTAGAGTTACAAGGTTTAAAAATTGCAGTTTGATATTTAAGCTGTATTTTTAGACAAATCCTGAGCATATTAAAAGGGGGAAAACTCCTAAAACCTAAAGGCAATAATTTTAAGAGAAAATAAAAGGACAAATCAATTTAACTAGCAGAGGGTAAATAAAGAAAATCAATTATAGACAAATCCATGCTAATTTTAATTTATATTTATAGGGTTAAGATAAATTAGTTTATGGTCAACTCCTGGATGTAAGACCTGAAACCATAAAACGTATAGAAGAAAATACAGGCAAAACTCTACACGACATACATCTCAGCAAAATCTTGAAAGACACATCCCTCAAAGCGAAGCAAGTGAAAGACAAGATAAACAGATGGGATTACACCAAAACAAAAAGCTTCTGTACAGCAAAAGAGACATTAACCAAAACTAACAGACACCCTACCAACTGGGAAAAGATATTTGCACACAATACATCTGATAAAGGACTGATAACAAAAATTTACAAGGAACTCACACAACTCAACAAAAACAAAGCCAATAACCCAGTCAAAAAATGGGCAGAATAGCTCAAAAGGCACTTCTCCAAAGAAGAAAAGCAAATGGCTCACAGATACATGAAAAAATGCTCAACATCACTTATAATCAAGGAAATGCAAATCAAAACCACAATGAGATACCACCTCACACCTGAGAGGATGGCACACATTAAAAATACAGGCAACAACAAATGCCGGAAAGGATGTGGAGAAAAAGGAACTCTTCTACACTGCTGGTGGGAATGTGAACTGGTCCAACCACTATGGAAAGCTGTATGGCGATTCCTCAAACTGCTAAACATGGAGCTCCCATACGACCCAGCAATCCCACTTTTGGGAATTTACCCAAAGGACACAAAAACACTAATCCGGAAGGATACATGCACCCGTATGTTCATTGCGGCACTATTCACAATAGCAAAGGTATGGAAGCAACCCAGATGTCCAAAAATAGATGATTGGATCAAGAAGATGTAAAATGTAAATGTATACATATAAAACTTTTGCAAGTAGACTTAGGTTTTTTGTTATTGCTGATTAAAATGATTTATTCAACTGTATTCCCACAATGGAATACTATTCAGCACTCAAGGAAGATAAACACATGCAATTTGCAGCAACATGGATGGAATTAGAGGGGATCATACTCAGTGAAATAAGCCAGAAAGAAAAAGAAAAATATCGAATGATTTCACTTATAACAGGACTACAGGGAGACCAAATAGGAGAGAGACACTCAGCGGGGCAGTGGGGGTGGGGGGTGGGAGGGGAAGGAGGGGAGGATAAGGGCACAAAATGGAATAGAAAAGAATACAAAGGACCATGGAGATGGATCACGGGTGAATTGGTGGTGGGCTACCCAAGGGGAATACAAAATGTAAAAGACATAAATAACAACAACAACAAAAAAGATAAATTAGTTTATGGTCAACTGATGGAAGTATAATTATGATACTAAACAATATGGAAAATACCATGTTCTTCCACAAAGGCTCAAGGACATACCATTATAAAGTCTGGCTCAGTATAGCAAGTAATATCCACATAACTGAAAATTTTTCCTTTCACACACAGGCATCAAAGTCCTCCCAGTAGTTTGCATTTGGAGGCTCACTTTAAACATTACCTGCATTGATATGGTGATTTCTTGGAGAGCAGCATCTGCTTCATCTTGCTTAGTTTTAAGTAATACACTTTGTTCTCCAGCTTTTCTGTTAAGCTCATCCACAAGAGCTTTAGCTTCATTTAGTTTGGAAACACCAGCCTATATCAACAGAAAAAAAAAATGGATTGGCAATTATTTTTTTAAGAAATTTCACAGACCTACAGTAAATAAAGGCTATAGAAATGAATCAAGCAAAATGTAAATGTATACATATAAAACATTTGCAAGTAGACAGGTTTTTTGTTATTGCTGATTAAAATGATTTATTCAACTGTATTCCCATTAAGATGTTTCAAAATACTCCACAGAGGTTCACAACAAAAACAAACTTAAAAGATTCAAAGTAAACATATATACTTTAAACTACATTAGACAGGAGAGAAAATGAGAAGCAAAAAATAAAGCTTAGTAAGCCTTTTCCACTTTTCACTCATTGACCTAATGAAGGAACCCAAAACGTACTCTTCTCACTCTGGACATAAATTAGTTTTACCTGCAGAGTACATAAACCTTTCTCACAAGACATCGCCTCATATATGGTGTTGGTGGACTGTCATTCAAAATGTTTAACCTATATTTGAGTGGTCATTTGACCCTGGCAGAGCCCCTAGACATATAAAAGTCCCTCCCTTTTTCAATAAAAGTTTTTGAATGTTTTTTTGTTGTTGTAGTTTGTTTTGTCATCTAACAAATCAAAAAACGTGGGAGATATTAATGGCAAAATAAGGAATGCAACCAATATCCATTGCACACCCCAAATGGAAAACAGGCATTATGCTGGTTTAATACATACGTTTTTTTCTCTAGTACACTTATACACAACTACCATTTTTTCAATTAATTTGGAACTCTGCAGTTTATTTATCCACAGCAACACAGAGAACAAAATCAAGAAGTTAACCTTCCCCAAGTACATAGTTAATGGCTTAATATAAATGAAAGTGAATTATAAAAAAATATAGCTTTGTCCATTTAAAATGGTTCCTAGTGTATTACGCTAACAAAGAGAAGCTAGAACTTTGAAGAGGGTATGCTCTCTGACAGTTTCTGAGGCTGGCATTTTAATGCCACACTAAGTTTAAGTTCTAAAATTAGGAGAATAGAAAAAAAAGTTCACAAAATACTATGTAAAGTGATGTGGATAAAAATAACACTTTATATGATTTTAATTGTAAACATTATTAGAAAGCATAATCTTGGATATTTTAATAGGCATTTCTGAATTTCTAAAAATGCTTTAAAGTGAAAGAGAATTTAAAGACAGCACCATAGCTATCAAAAGCACATAAACAACATCCAGTGAAGAAAAGGAACAATTATTGAATAAAAAATAAATAAAATCATCAATATAATCCAGTGGGTAACATACTTAGGTAAAAAAGACATTTTCCAAGGTATTTGATACTGCCCAATACTTATTTATATTAAATATATGGATATACATAATCAATGTTTACTGTATATAGATAAAATAATTCAAGATTACCAGTATTATACCTGCAAATGACTTTGTCTCTTTAATAATTCCTTTTTCTTGCTGCTACTAATGGCAGAATACACATGCAAAAAGGTCATATATCTGCTTGGAGTAGCACCATATGCTTTACAGGACTCATGAATTAGTAAAAAGGATTTTAGAAAATCAGGATCAACTAGAAAGAGATGGAAAACAAAAATTACTTAGTACATATGATCCATGAAGAGCTGAAGAAAATAAAACTAACTATATGTAGTTTCTAGCACATGTTATCACGTATGAAATCATGAACATAAGATACATCTTTGCTTATAGGCACACAGATATTTCTAGACATCTACACACATCCCATTTTCCTTATGAATTTTGTATTCTTCAGTGATACCTATCCTCATGGTTATAAATTTCCCCTGAACATGCTGAGAATAATAAATCTATGGGCTGCTATAACATATAAATTAATTGGAACTACATAACACAGCAATTCAGAAGTAAGCTAAATAAAAGCTACTGGAATGAAAAAGAGAAACCAACTAGTAACACTTATCGACTGCCATTTAACATAGGGAGAAAAACAACTTCAAAAGGCAAAAAATTAAGAATAATTTCATGCAGATTCAACATATCCATGACCAAATACAGCTTCTTTCTCTCATGGCCCCAATCTATTTCTCTCTTTACTCCCTACATCAGTGAATAAAACCAATTTATAAAGAATTTTACAGGTCAGAACCCAGAGAAACATTCTTGACTCCTACTTCTTTTAATGTCAGAGTCATTTTATAACTAACTCCACTTCTTTTGCCTCCTATTATGTCCCCAAGTCCATTACTTCCTCTCAACAGCTTCTATAGTGATTACTGCAGCAGCTTCTATAATGGTCTGTAAGGTTTCTCCCTATACCAATCTTATTTTCTAATATCTGAAGAGAGGATGAACTCAGAGATTTGATTCTAAAACAAGACTTTGATTATATTTCTAATAAAATCTATTAGTTATACCAGCTCACCCAAGGTAAAAATCCAAATTCTTTAGCATGACATGGAAAACTCTTCACTAGCCAATGTGTCCATCATTTTCTCTTTACCTAGTACTATATTATTTATGCATCTATGTTTCAGCCCTCTTGATTACTGACAGTAGCATAAAAATGCCTGTTCTATTTTTCTAATCCTTTTTTATGATTAGTCACTGTGACCAGAATGCACCTTCACAAACTGCCTATCTGGAAAAATTCCATATCCTAGGCTGTCTATTAGAGGTTTCACTTTCCAATGCAATTCATATAAACTATTACACCATTAATCTTGTTTTATAAGAATTTTATGGGTTTTTTGCTTTGTTTTAATTTTTTTATTATTTATTATTTTTTTTATTTTTTTATATTTTTTATTTTTTATTATTTAAATACATTATTGTGTATTCCCTATAGGTTGCCCACCACCGATTCACCCGTGAACCATAGTCCCTTGTGCTATTTTCTCCCGTGCTTTGAGCCCTTATGCTCCCCTTCCCTTGCTGAATGTTTCTCTCTTATTTGGTTCCCCTATAAGAATTTTATGTTTATATGCAACATAAATCTTGATCTCACTAACCTAAGTTTTACCTGAGTTTTACCTAAGTTTACCTAAATTTTAGCCTAAGTTTTATCTCTAGTACCCAGCTCAATACTCGGTGGATAAAAAAATCTATTAAGTTCAATAGTTATTCGATGATTAGATGGTTAGATAAATGAATGAATATACTATGGCTTCCCCAAAAAAATGAAGACCATATTAAAAATTATTTTGGAACTACAAAAAACAATGAGAATATGAGAGTTTAAAATATATTACATTTATATTCAAAGAACACTATGAAATGTTTTTGTACATGATTTGAGTGCTATGATAATGAATTAATACAAAAAATTCAGATTATTAGAGAAGGATCCCAAAAAATATAAATATATCTTTCAGATCATTCAGGTCCAAAATATAATTTGGAAGATGACAATTTATTTCACAGAGAAAAATACTACCTGAAATTTTTTTCTTTTCATCTTTTCTTCTTTTGTTGCTGTATTTTTCTTCACTGCATGTTTCACTGAGCAACATTTCAGGAATCTGAAACAGGAAAAACACTTTTCTAAAGACCTTAAATCAATGTGAAAATTTTTAAGTAGACCAGTATCGGAGGTTTAAAACTTTTACAAACACAAAAAAAATTATCAATAGTACTTTTCTTTTAGAATTCATTCTTGACTAAGAGAAAAAATTGTGTCAATACATCTCACTCAACCTTTAGAAGACATTATTTCTTTGACAAGGTTTTGACACATATAGCCCATTAACTGATTGCAAGTTAATGGTACACAGAAAATTTCCAGCATCTCACTTAAAAATGATTAGACTATGAAGAAACTCAGAACTTGGAGTGAATTACAAAGTAAGACAAATGCCATTTAAAGTCATAAAATAATACAAATAAAATGTTTTCTTTGGCATCAAATTAATAACATCATGTCTTCATGGCATAAAAAGATAGCAAAGACTCATTCTTACAAAATTACTAAAGTAAATTAAAATAATTTCTTGATATAATAATCCTAAATTAACACTTTCATATTTGGCAATTTTAAGAACTCTTGATAGTTTAACTATAGTTAAGCTTTTGCCACTATCACAAATGAGAAAATGCAGTTTTATAAACCTAAATTATTTTTAAAAATATAAACTTGTGCAGGGTAAACGAAAGATTGATCAAGATTTTCTGCCCTACTGCCATTAGATTTAATGATAGACACCTGCAGTCCTACATGTGTGCCTGCTGGCGGCACCTGGAGCAGGGTGTGGGTGCACCTGGGCCTGGGAGACTGCGCATATACGGGTGTCCCAGAGCAGACGAGGCAGCGGAAGCAGCAGCATGGCGAGAACAGAGCATGGCGGCAGAGGACTGTTCAGGGTGCAGCAGAGAGACCACAAGAGGATGCCAGAGAGAGTTCAGATTTGCTGGGGGCTAGGAGGCCTGCCAGCCTCCTGGCCCCCATCACCCTGCTTGTTCTGTACCTGATTATCTCATTATAAAAGATAATTAAAAGCCTGAAAAAAGCCACCAAGGGCTCTAAGACTACTCCTTTACCCATCCGTCCAGCTCCATAGAAAACCTGCTCCAGAGCCTTCCTGGCTCCACAACTTGTAAGATTATCAAGATTATATTTTTTAAATATATAAAAGAAAACCATTTATTTTTCTGCAGAAAAAAAAATTGAAGTAGTGAGTCTGAAACGTTAAAATTAAACCAAAATACATCAACATCTTTCACCTGATACAGTTGATATATATAGCAATAGGAAACAAGGCATCAAGGTAATTAGGTCCAAAGCCATTTTCTGTATTTCTCAGTGAATAAAATGTAAGCAAAAAGATCCCCTAATTAATTGAGAGTTTGAAAGTGACATTCTTCTTGGGTCAGAGAGTTGGCTTTTTTCTCCAATATATTTACTGACTTATGCCAAAACACGTAAGCCCCCATGAGACAACTATAAATTTGTACTTTAAATCAGTGGAAATTTGTAATCTTAGAAATTTATTTTCTTTAAAATAGCCTATTCTTTGGATCATTAGCTTGATTGTGGCAAACATTTCATATATTTATATATAGACATACACTCACATATCAAAACATTATGTTTACATTTGTCAGTCTATCCTGAAATAATATTCCATGTAGCAAAGTTTTCCGGTCTGGATTTGCCCACATTCCTTTGCCTCCACTTTCTCTCCTTGGAGAATGAAAATGGCACTTTTTAAAAAGAACTGAAACTGCTCACCTCTGTTTCTTAAATGCCTCTCCAGTTATCTATACACCTTTTACTCAGTCACTCATCCCTACCCATGGCGACATCCTAAGTCCATATCATTAACAAAAATAAATCATTCCATAATCTCACTTTCAAATGTCCCTTTCTTCTACCATCACATTCATGTCTTTCAAAATCACACCCTTAAAAAGGTCAATAATCCTCAGATTCCATTAAGACCTACAATCTTTTAATTCAATCACCTTTTCAAAGTCATCCACCATATTCCTATCATATCTTCTCTATTCCCTTGTCCCTTATACTCAAGTAGCAAAGCTCCCAACAGTGGTCAAATTAAGTGACCAACTACTGCAGGTCTGCATCTATAAGCACACATTATGGCCAGAGAAATACACAGTAAGCTAAAGAGAATCCTTCATGCTATCATAATCCATCTTCCCAGTCCTTTACTCTTTCACTCCCACACTATTTGGCATAACTTCTTGTCTTTCTTCAAGCATCCAAAATCTTTTTTCCCTCAACCTTCCACTCAACTGATAATCCTACTTCCTATTTCACTGAAAAAAATCCAGAAACAATACGGAGTGCCCCAAAAGTCCAAATACCACACAGGTCCACCTCCCTGGACCTTTGCCTCTGTACCATGTCTTTCCCCCTTCTCTACAGGCCCATCTTAATTCTTTCATATGTGCACCAGGCCCACTGCTGCCCACTACCCAGCAATACTCCTCCGGCAACTTGCCTATTTCTGGGTTCTCTTTTGCATCCCCAAAAGCATCAGGATATGGACATGAGACATTTATTCCATCTTAAAAAAAAAATTATTTTCACCTCCATTTCTTTTAGCTACTGATTCATTTCTCTTTTACTTACATTAAAATTTTTCTCTCTTATTCTCTGTTGTCATTCTTTCTCAAATGTACTCCAAAATAGCTTCTCTGGGGCCGCCCTGGTAGCGTGGGGGTTAAGTCTCAGTGCTATCACCACTGCAGCCTGAGTCTGATTCCTGGCCAGGAAGCTAACCCACATGGCACAGCAGACTACTTCTGTCTCACCCGCTGCTCCCCTCAGCAGTGTACTTCAGTAGATCTGCCTGTTCTGCTCCCCACTCTGTCTCTGGTGAATCCTCTCACCCCGCCACACCCCCACACTCTGGCCTACGTACCAGTTCTTCTACGCAAAAGCAATAAATAATAGATGGTTGCCCCCACTACTAAGTAAGCTTTAGCAAAGTCACCAATGTTACTTCCCAACCTCATCTTCCTGTGTTACAGTTCAACAGTCCTTACTCTGTTGAAATGTTGCCTTTGCATAGCTTCTAAGCCATCACGCTCTCCTACTTTTCCTCCTAATTCCCTAGCAGCTGCTTCTCAGTATGTTTTGCTGGTTCCTCCTCTTCATCTCTTCAACTTCTTTATGAAGTGCCCAGTGCTGAGTCCTTGGATCCCTTCTCTCTTTTGTAAACACATACACACCCTTGGCGAGATCATTCATTTTTCATAGATTTTTTTTCTTTCAATTGTTATTTTTATTTATGTCTTTTACATTACTGTATATCCCTGTAGGTTTCCCACCACCAATTCACCCATGTACTGTCACCACAGTCCCCTGTGCTCCCCTCTTTCCTGTTCTGAGCCCCAATCCTCCCCCCACGTCTCACTGATTGTTGCTCTTGTATTTGGTTCTCCTATATTTCTGTTATAAGTGAGACCATTCGATATTTTTATTTTTCCTTTTGGCTTATTTCACTGAGCGTGATCCCTTCTAGCTCCATCCATGTTGCTGCGAATTGCATGTGTTTATCTTTTTTGAATGCTGAATAGTATTCCTTTGTGTATATGTACCACATCTTCTTTATCCAGTCATCTATTTTTGGCCATCTGGGTTGTTTCCATATCTTCGCTATTGTAAATAGTGCTGCAATAAACATACAGGTGCATATATCCTTTTGAATTAGTGTTTTTGTGTCCTTTGGGTATATTCCCAAAAGTGGTATTGCTGGGTCATATAGTAGCTCCATGTTTATTAGTTTGAGGAAATGCCATGCGGCTTTCCATAGTGGTTGGACCAGTTTGCATTCCCACCTGCAGTGTAGAAGAGTTCCTTTTCCTCCACATCTTCGCCAGCATTTGTTGTTGCCTTCTTTTTAATGTGCACCATTCTCACTGGCATGAGGTACCCGCCCCATGCCTGGTGGCTGGCACAGTAAGTTGGTATTGAAATCTATGAAAACTGAGATACCATGGTGAGTGTACCATGAGAGTGTACGATGAGATCTCATTGTACCATGGTATCTCATTTTTCATAGATTTCAATACCACCTTACTGTGCCAGCCACCAGGCACGGGGCAGGTTCTCTATTGATTCAGGAGATGGGTAAAGGAGAGTCCTCAGTAGCTTTTTCAGGCTTTTAATGATCTTTTTACACCATTTGTAGTGAGGCAACTGAGATACCATGGTACAATGAGATCTCATTGAACACTCTCATGGTACACTCATGGTACAATGAGATCTCATTGTACACTCTCATGGTACACTCACCACGGTATCTCAGGTTTCATAGATTTCAATACCACCTTACTGTGCCAGGCACCAGGCACGGGGCAGGTTCTCTATCGATTCAGGAAACAGGTAAAGGAGAGTCCTCAGTAGCTTTTTCAGGCTTTCAATGATCTTTTTACACCATTTGTAGTGAGGAAACCAGGTCGAGGGCAGGCAGGGGACTGGGAGGCCAGGATCTTTACTCTTTCTCTTTGGGTTCTCTTGGGGGTTCTTTCTTGGTCTCTTCCACTCTCTGCTGCTCTGCACTATGCACTGTCCTCTGTGTGATGTTGCCCTTATAGCCTCAGCCTCCAGGATCAGGTGTGCACACTCAGGCATCCCACATCATACTCCAAGTGTCCACCATGAGGCACACGTACCCCGAGCCCATGCTCCCAAGAGCCTTCTGCATTCAAGGCTGCAGGTGATAGCCACAGAGGTCAATGGCGTAAAAGCCTGACTATTTCTCTTACACTACATGCTTATACTCTGATAATTACCAAAGTTTTGCCCATATGCCTGACCTTTCCCCTGAACTGCGGATTCATACATATAAATGTTTTCTCAACCTTGAAACTAAGGATACCTGCCATCTCATTTAACACATCTAAAACTGAAAGATTTAAACACGACCCCCAAAACATGGCAGTGAAAGATGCTAAGATCAGGCTCTCCCACAAAAAATCGATTTATGGAGAAAAATATCCCTAACTTTGAGAACTGACTCGAAGAGAACCAGATACCCTACGCAATACAATCAACACCGGGGGTGCTTTGGACTTGAAAATAAACCGAAGAGTCGGAGTAAAGAGAAGAGAAAAGACATTGGACTCCACAGAAAGGAGCAGCAGAAAGGAGAGGTGGGCGAACCGGCTTCCCCTGAGAGCCACTGAATACAAGGCTAGAAACTGTGGTGAGGTCGGGGGGCTCAGGCCAGCCGACGGGGAGCACGACCCCCCACTCCCCCACCCCACGACCCCCCTCTCTTCCCTGCATGGCAGCCCTGAGGAGCAGGAAAGCGGGAGGGTCACTGCGTCCCATCCCCCACCTGGGGCTACTAGGTAACATCTTAAAGGGGAGAAAGTCCAAGCAAGAAACATCCCCCACTGGTTGCTAGGTGATAGATTAGCCAGAAAAAACTGTTGGGCTGGAAAACCTCCTGCGGAGACCGCCTCAAACACTCTGGGATTTAGAATGTAAATTGATCCCAAGCTGAAGGGAAGGATGGCATTTAACAGCATCTTGGCACCCGGAGGGTGGCAAAAAACAAACAAACAAAAAAAGACCACAGCAGGTGGTGACCACAGCCCAGCACTTGCCACCCACCCAACTTCTAGGTGGTTGCACACTGGCACTCTAGAAACTAGGGGAGGTGAAACGCTGATCAACAGCCACCCAAAGCCTCCACCCCTGCACCCCTTCGTGGAGTAGCAGACCCCAAGTGCAGAAAAGAAACTAAGACAAGGAGCTCCCAACCTCTCCCCACCAGACATAACCCCAGGGGCAGGAATAGCCCCGGGCAAACATTGGAGGAAAAGGGGAAAAAAAAGGGGGGGGAGGGGGGAAAGAATAGAAAGACTCCGAGCAAGGACTAATGACAGCAGCAACAGCAAGACAACAACATCTGTCCCTGGAAAGGTGGGGCTGAACCCCAGCAGGGGACCCAACCAGAGACCCCAGAACCTAAGAGCAAAAGGACTACAGAACTCCAAATTCACATCTCCCCAATACTTTATTTTCTTTATTATTATTATTTTTATTTTTTACTATTTTATTATTATCCTTTTTTTTTTTAACTTTTAACCTACCTTTTTCTCTTGGTCCTTCAATCCTACTTTTCGTTATCTTAATTCCCCTTTTCTTTCCTCTCCCTATTTTGTTTTTTTTTTCCTTTCTCTCTTTTCTCTTTTCTTTCTTTTTTACTACAAACCACCCCTTCATCTTCCCTAATTAAACTCAGAACCGGAAACACACTGGAGACACGCCATGAGAAACACAAAAATTCAACAAAGAAAAATAAGAAAAACCAGAAGATACCCAGCCGCAGCCAAGGCAACTCAGACACTAGGAAAACACAAACACTCCTGAGCAAGTAAAACCAGGAGTCATGCCCGCCAGCACCAGTGGAAAAGTACGAACAGAGCAAAGCAGAAAACCAACAAAGGGAAAGAAAAAAGTCACAAATGACCCTCAAAACAATACACTACAAATAGAAAATCCCTCTCCAGAACCCATTAATATGGACATAGAAGATTACATCCACCTAACAGATAAAGACTTCAAAATAGCCATCACAAAAAAATTGATAGAATTAAATGAAAAGAACAAAGAACTGAGGAACGAGAATGAATCCATAAAGAAGAAATTGAAGGAACTGGAAGATTTAAAAGAACGGAAGAATGAGAACGAATTCATGAAGAAGAAATTGAAGGAAATGGAAGATTTAAAGACATGAGTAGAGGAGCTGAAGAAATCCAGGGAAAGCCAGAAAAGGGAATTAAAAGATATGCTGGGAAGAATAAGCACTCTGGAAGATAAAGATACTAACAGAATCAAGGCAGAAAAGGAAAGAGAAAAACAAAGGAAAAAGAATGAGGAAAAGCTCCGAGAACTATCTGACACCATGAAAAAAGGAAACATCAGAATCATAGGAATCCCAGAAGGAGGAGAGAGAGACAAAGGAACAGAGAAACTTCTAGGGGGAGATAACTGAAGAGAACATCCCAAACATGAAAAAGGAAACAAAAATTGACATACAGGAAGCCAGATGATTTCCATATTATTACAACAAAAGAAAAAAAACTGCAAGACATATGATAGTAAAATTATCGAGAATTCAAGGTAAGGAAAATATATTGAAAATGATGAGGGCAAAGAAACAAATAACCTATAAAGGAAGGCCAATCAGGCTGACATCAGATTGCTCTGAAGAAACACTACAAGCAAGAAGAGATTGGAGGGACATATATAACACACTACATGCCAACAAATGTCAACCAAGAATACTCTACCCTGAAAAGCTCTCATTCCTCTATGAAGAAAGAACATGGACCTTCTCCGACAAACAGAAACTACAGAAATTCATCACTACCAAACCCCCACTCCAAAACATACTACAAGAAACTATGAAGACAAAACCAACAGAGAAAAGACCAGGAAATATGGAATAAGGCAAGGATTAGAATCACAAAAAAGGTAAACAAAAAGACAAATATAGATGACAGTATATCAATATTAACTCTAAATGTAAATGGACTAAACACACCAATTAAAAGACACATCATAGCAAGATGGATCAAAAAACAGAACCCAACCTTCTGCTGTCTACAAGAAACACATTTAATTGAGAAAGATAAACAGAGATTAATAGTTAAAGGATGGAAAACAATCCTACAAACAAATGGACCAAGAAAGAAGGCAGGAACAGCTATACTTATATCAGATAAAACAGACTTCAAACTTAAGAAGGTAAAAAAAGACAAAGCTGGTCACTACATCATGATAAAGGGGACAATAAAACAGGAGGATATAACAATCATTAACATATACTCCCCAAATGAAGGAGTGCCATAATATATCAGACAATTATTATCATCCCTGAAAACAGACATTAAAGAAAATACATACATAGTAGGAAACTTCAATACCCCACTTTCTCTATTGGACAGATCAAGAAGACAAAAAGTAACCAAGGACAACAAAGCTCTAAATAAGGATCTAGACCACATGGGATTAACAAATATCTATCGATCACTTCATCCCCAAAAAATTGAATACACATTTTTCTCAAGTGCGCACGGAACATACTCCAGGATAGATCACATATTAGGCCACAAAACAAACCTCAACAGAAACACTAAGATCAAAATCGTACCAGCCTTCTTCTCCGATCTTAAAGGAGTCAAACTGTAAATAAATCACAAAAAGGAAAAAAAAAAAACCTTACCTCATGGAGACTGAAACCCACATTACTGGAAAACCAATGGATCAACGAAGAGATAAAGGAGGAAATTAAAAAAAATCTAGAACTGAACGATAACGAGGACACAACTTTCCAGAACATCTGGGGCACAGCAAAAGCAGTAATAAGAGGAAAATATATAGCATTACAAGCTCACATCAAGAAAAAAGAAACAACCCACAATCTCACACCTCAAAGAACTAGAAAATGAACAACAAAAAACCCCAAAAGACAGTTTAAGAAAGGAAATAATAAAAATCAAAGCAGAACTAAATGAAATGGAAACAAAAAAAAATCCAGAAGATTAAAGAAACCAAAAGCTGGTTGTTTGAAAAAAATAAACAAAATAGACAAACCACTAGCCAGGCTTACAAAGAAAAAACGAGAGAAAACACAAATAAATAGGATCATAACTGAAAAAGGAGAAATCACAAAGGACACAGCAAAAATAAAAACAATAATCAGAGATTACTATAAACAGCTATATGGAAACAAGTATAACAACCTAGAGGATATGGACAAATTCCTAGGACTATACAATCACCCAAAACTAGACAAAGAAGATATAGAACATCTAAACAGACCAACAACACAAGTAGTGAAATTGAAACAGTAATTAAAAACCTCCCCAAAAACAAAAGCCCAGGACCAGATGGTTTCACAAATGAATTCTACCAAACATTCAAAAACGAAATAGTCCCTATATTACACAAACTCTTTCAAAAAATCGAGAAGGAAGGAGTACTACCAAACACATTCTATGAAGCAAATATTACTCTAATACCAA
>PVIJ01008773.1:0-71647 GCA_004024925.1 Scalopus aquaticus
CTGCGTGGTGCAGGTCACGGGCAGACAGGCAGGCCGCTGCCCTGCAGAGGGACAGAGCTGGCAAAGGAAAGCACCTGCATAGGCACAGGTGGGCAGAGAAATGGCTGCCCCGAGTTCTTGCCCGGATGGCACTGATATAGCCCTCTTTCAGTGGGGAGGGGCTCATCCTCGAGGATGGCTGTGTGTTTGCTGGCTCACTAGAATTAGGAAAGGGACTGGAGATTCTACAATGGGCTCAATCTCCATATCTTTGCCCCTAGACTGCCGTCCAGCTCCTACCTGTGCTTTGTAACTCAGGAGCTGGCACCTAGGGATTGTGCTCATGGTTATGTGGATTTCTTCTCCCCCCACTTCCTTGTGTGGGTCTAGTTCTAATCTTATTTTGCGTTCTATCTCCATCACCGCCACCCACCACCAAGCCCTTTGCCCAGATGCCTAGCCAGGAGGTTGGGCCAAAGCTGCGCCTGAAAACGTGTATGTTGATTAACTTCTAGAGAGCGGAGTCCTCGGCTAATGAAAGAAAACTCCAGCAAGAGGGTCAAACGGGGCAGTCAACCACCTGCTGTGAGTTCCCACCTCCTCCCCGCAAGAGACAGGTGGGTCGGTTTGTTTTTCGGTTCTTATCAGCTCCACCTCGGAAGACACTTCAGGAAGGCTGGTGCTTTCGGCCACCCACTGAAGCTGGCGACAGGGACGCGTCCTTGAGAGCTATTGCCCTGGCACCGCTCAGCCCCAAGCAATAGCTACGACTCCAGTGGACTAACAGTAACAGTAAGGACACGTATCATTTCACCTCCCAGGTGGCTAATAACAACAGGGATGTGACGTGAACCTGCCTCTGACACTGAGGCAACGCTGATGAGACCCACGGGTTGGCTTCATCCTAAAACCCATGCCAAGGGTGCTTGCATTTCCAGACAAGGGGCCTTCGGGGTTACCACCAATATATCGATTTATTATTTGGGTGATATAAAAATGGCGCGATCAACAGGAGGGCAGTTACTACCACCAGCGCCCTTACAGTTAGCCGTGCTCCAGGCCCACCATGTCCCTTCCACCCAGACAGACGGGGACGGGGTGAGAACACCCCACTCCACCCCCAAGGCCGAGCCAGGAGGCCGTGAGCTCATAGAGACCAAGGACCCAGTCAAGCCATTCTCCACTCCCAGCAGGACTGCCACAGAGGGTAGACACCCGGTAGGTAGCGCTGGGATGGCCTGTCTTCTGGGGAGTGGCTGCCTTAGGCTCTACTTTGAGTTTATTTTCCCTCGGAGATCCGCCCCCCGCCAACACATTCCCAGAGCAACAGCATCAGCCCCACCTGAGAATAATTAGCCCTGCACAGCTCCCGCCTGCTGCACTCGGGTCGCCCGGGCCTTCCAGGTGCCTCTGATGCACCACGGGAATCTAACCCCCCAGCGTAAGAAGTGTTCCTGCTTTACTAGGCACCAACCTGGGATCCAAAACCGGGCACTGAAGACGCAAGCACAGTGACAGCCCACATCAAGCTGCACTGCCTGCAGGAGGCGCCTACCACGCAGGCAACGGCCTCCTGCCCATTTCACAGATGGAGAAACTGAGGCCCCCAAAGGGGCACTTCGTCCAAGGACGCACATGGCCACACCCGGGTGGAAACCCAACCTCAGCTCTTGGAAGTGTGTTTTTGTGTCTGCGGGAGAAAGAGGCCGGCAAAAAGACAATAGTGTGATGTAAGAGAAGTCGCCACAGGAGGCGCTGCTGCAGGCCACGGAGGGGACAGGTGCGGTAATGCACAAGGACCAAGTAGGAGTTGATCACAGGGATTCCCATCAGAACTGGGAATGAAGAACCAAGAGAGAGAATTGCAAGTAGCTCAGGGAGGCTGCAGGGAGGAGAGACGAGAGGGTGCAGGCAGCAGAGGTGGCACAGGCCGGTCCCCAGGAGGTCGCAAGGAGCCCGGAGAGGGGATTTGGCCTTTCTCCTGAGGCCAACAGGGAGCCGTGGAGCGACTGAGCTGGAAGGTGCAGGTCAGACTTGTATGTTCCTCACAGGGAAGGTCAAATACAAACGCAAGTCAGCCACCAGTCACGCAGTGGCCCCAAGATTTCCTGACTCCCAGTCTGGGCTGGCCACATCACCGCACATCAGCTACGTGTTTGGTCCAAAGCTCCATCCTGTCTGTCGATGAGCATAAAGTGTCATTATTTTCTTTTTAAACCTCTTTGAAGCGTGTAAGAGATGACCGCGTGGGTACTGGCCACCAGTGGCTTGACCCTTGAAAGGGCAGTTTTATCTCTGAGGGTCACCGATGCGGATTTGGAATTCGGCCCCATGGTCCACACCCAGGATCCACGCTGTGAGGACTTGAACAAGCGGCTTCCTCTCCTGGAAGCTTGCTTTGCCTTCCGTAGAGCAGGGCTAACGGGGTGGTTGTCTCGCGACGCCCGCAGTGTGCCCGCGTCTGTCCGGCAAGGGGTGGGCGGACAGGGGCACGGAAGACACAGCCCGTGTCGGCAAACGCCTCTGGGGGCCTCTGGCCGCCGACCTTCGGGACACCATAGCCCGTGTCCCGGTCCCTCTCCATCCGGGAGCCTCTGGGCTGGCGACTCATCTGAGCAAATGGAAGGAAGGAGGAGAGAAGAAAAAGAAAGATTTTCTGGGGTCCGTCCCATTTGAAAGTAAAACAGAACTCCTGGGGTGGGACCTGGGTGGGCTTGGCGTTCCCAGTTGTCTCCACTAGATTGAGCCAGGTTGCCATGGGGACGGGGCTGTGAGGCCCCCTCAGCACCCCCAGCCCACCTCTGGGTCCGTGGAGCCTCCCACCTCATGGGCCCCCCATTGTCTGCTCTGCGGTTTGGGGGCTTTCTCCAGGGCATGTGAGGTTCAGCCCACATGCGGGGTGTCTTGGAAAGACCTGAGGCTCTGCATCTTCTGGGGCCTGCTCTCAACCAGTGAGGGCTGGGAGGTGCAAAGTGTCATCTCAATGTGGGGGTGTCTTCTCCATGTTCTCACGTGGGGCCCTGGGGTCCTGAAGCCCAGCGGCCCTGAAAGGAATGCCCCCCCCCCAACACTCTTCCCATCTGTGCTTGGTGGGCTCAGTTCTAAATAAAATGCCTGCCCTCGGGCTGTGGCCTCACGCCCTGTGTCTTCAGCCTCATTGGGGGGACGGTGGGCGGGGGCAGTGGGAAGGGGGTCTGCTAGGGCCACCTGGGTCTGTTGGCAGAGGGACACCCAAACTTCCTCCCTGGCCGGCCCGCACCAGAAGCAGTCAGCAGTGGAGCCTGGGAAACGCAGCGTAAGGGACGCACAGGAAGAGGAACTAAGAGCAAAGAGGAAAGGGCCAGGTTCGCGAGAGAAAAAACTGGGCAACTTCCGTTAGAGCCCCCGCCCCCCTCCGCCGGGGTCACAGTAAGTGAACCTGTATGTCCCCGAAGGGACAGCCCCATCCCTTCGTTATCTTCAGAACAGCAGAACCCCGGCCTGGGAGCAGAGGTTTTGGTGGGGTCCCAAGTCACTTAACTGGAGGCTTCACCTTGGCCTCCACCACAGGGACACTGGCGGGTGCCCTCACGGCGTTGCCATGGCGATTAAATGCTATTTTCCAGGCAAAGCAGTGCTGCTGGGCCTGGCACATAATAAGTGCCTAATAGGGGCCTCCCCGGTGGCGCAGCGGTTGAGCGCTGCGCTGTGGAGCTGTCGGCAGCAGTGACACGAGTTTGACTCCTGGCCGGGGAGGATCCCATATGGTGCGGCAGACCTCTCCTGCCTCGCCCGCTGCTCCCCTCAGCAGTGTGTTTCTGATCTGCCTGTTCTGCTCCCCACTCTGTCCCTGGTGAACCCTCTCACCGCCCCACGCCTCTGGCCTGTACCCCAGCTTGTATGTAAAAATAAATTAAAAAAAAATAAGTGCCTAATAAATGCTCGTCTAATCAGGACGTTTGGAGACTCAACTGTTGTCTGAGAATCTGGCAGAAACGGTTCCTGCTCTCTCTACCACCCAAATCCCTGACTCCGCTGTCTAGAGCCTTTCGCTAGTCTCTACCTCACTGCCTCTGTAAAAATAATCTTTCCACATTCCCACAAGTTCTGCCAGAACTGCAGGCGCTGGTCTCCCCGCCTTGGCGGGAGCCTGCCCGCCCCCTGCCCCCGCCCCAGGCCCCCCTGCCCTCTGCCGGCCAGTTGTTCACAAGTAGCTTAGCTGTTTCGAGGCTACAAAAACAGGAAATTATGCCCCAGTCCTGACTACAGACTAAAAGCTCATATGCAAACGCTTCATCATACAGATTTCTTCAGCTCTCAAAACCAGGGCCTTGGAAAATCAGGTCCCCCAGCCAAGATCTCTGGATTTGCTTAATCATTTCCTTTGCAAATTTATAACCTCTTAAACCATGAAGAAGAGATGGTGAGAAAGAGGGAGGCGGGAGTTGAAATGTTTTAAGTCAACCACAAGACAGGACAGGAAATTCTGGAATGGGGGAGGGCGGGCGTTTTTCTCTTTAATCCTTCCCGCGCCACAGCAGCTGAAAACAGAAACTGGAAAAATGACCTTTCCAGGCTATTCTTTTACTCTGACCTGAAGGGAAATGTAGCTTCTTCACGGAGGGGCTGCCGGGAGAATATTAGAGCAGACGTTGAGAGTCCCCTTCTGACCCTTTACCTGACTCAGCACAGGACGCCCACACTGCCCGCCCCCCAGAGAGGAAGGATGGGGCTCCCACCCACCCAGGAGAACAGCTTCCCTGCCGCTCTAGTGCAGAAGGAGCCGCTGAAGCTGCTTTGTTATCAAAATCCTAAGTGGCTTCCTTTGCTCTCCCTTCTCACTTTTTGTGGGACATCAGACTATGTATTCTTTTTGTTTAAAGATTTTATTTATTTGTTTGTTTATGTGTACAAGAACTAGGGTGTAGGCCAGAAGTGCAGGGGGTGAGAGGATTCACCAGAGACAGAGTGGGGAGCAGAACAGGCAGATTGACGGAAACTGCTGAGGGGAGCAGCGGGCGAGGCAGGAGAGGTCTGCTGCGCCATGTGGGAAGCTCCCTGGCCGGGGATCGAACTCAGGCCGCACCTGGCTGGTGATAGCTTCATGGTGCTAAGTGAAACTTTAACACCTGTGCCACCAGGGAGGTCCCCAATTTCACATCAAAATCCTTGGTGCATGAATAGATTAACGCACCAGGTAAGCCATTGTCTTGCGCAGGGATTTTTATCTGGAACTAGTGACCAACCCATGAATGTTACTCCCGCCTGTGGAATAGAGCAGGGGGAATGGAAGGGAGGGGAGGAGAGCAAGGGGCAGAGCAGAGCGTCTCCTGCTGTGTGTAGGTAACACGGGTGATACTGACCATGAACTTTTGATCAGGAAGATGCCCAGGTGGGCTCAGGAAGTCTTTCTTACTGTGGTTTATTGTCAGACAAGCTTAACACCTCTGGTCTTTGGTTTGCTGGTTGAAGTGAGGACCCTGGAATCCGCTGGCCTGGGTTCGAATCTCGGGAGCACAGAGGCGAGTTGATTAACCTCTTCAGATTTCAGTTAGTTCAAGGAAGCCCAACACGAATAAGAGCAATATGAAATGTCACATGGTGTCACAGATGCAAAGCTTCGGCATCATTTCTTTCCAGAAAGGGCCGTCTGTCTGCTCCAGCTCTCCTTTGGCTGCGGGCTGCTGCTGAGCTCCTGCCGGCCATTGCTCCACGGTCAGCCAGCCCCGGTCTCAGCCTCGCTCTGTCTGAGCTCCCCCCATTCCCTCAACTGCCAGGCACTATATGCAACCTCATCTCAAGAAAACCTAAGTCAGGGCCTCCCTGGTGGCACAGCGGGTTAAGAGCTGCGCCGTGGAGCTGTCGGCAGTGGCAACACAAGTTCGATGCCCAGCAGAGGAGATTCCCACGTGGCGCAGCAGACCTCTCCTGCCTCGCCCGCTGCTCTCCTCAGCAGTGTATTTCAGTCACTCTGCCTGTTCTGCTCCCCACTCTGTCTCTGGTGAACCCTCTTGCCGGCCCACGCCTCTGGCCTGCACCCCAGCTTGTATGCATAAATAAATAAATCTTTTAAAAAAGAAAACCTAAGTCATTTCATATGTAAAACTCTTCTGTGGAAAAATAATTGGCAAACAGCTAACTGCATACCGCCTGGCTTACTGGGCTGAATCACAAGAGCAGCACAGAGGAGCAGACACCACACTGTGTGGGCTCGATGGGGGCTCGACGCTCGCTTACGGTCTGTGTGGGCTGTCCCAGAAAGCAGTGATGCGTCAGGGAGTAAAGCAGGCCAGGTCCTGCCTTCCTGGGGCACATGAACCTAGGGGAGTCAGATAACATGTAGGAAAACAGAGCCTCCTTTATTGAGGTTGGTAGGTGCCCCAAAGAAGAGCAAGTCAGGGGCCCCCCTGGTGGCACAATGGGTTAAGCGCAGCAACGCTATGAAGCTATCCAGAGCCACTGCAGCGTGAGTTAGATACCAGCTGGGGAGCTTCCCAATGGCGCAGCAGACCTCTCCTGCCTCTCCCGCTGCTCCCCTCAGCAGCGTATTTCAGCCTATGTGCCTGTCCTGCTCCCCACTCTGTCTCTGGTGAACACTCTCTCCACCCAGCACCTCTGGCCTATACCCCAGCTTGCATGCATAAATAAATCGATCTTTAAAAAAAATAAGAAAAAAAGAAGAGCAAGTCAGGGTGAGGGATAGGAAGTGATGGCTAGTCGGTGACAGCATCTTAGGAGGTGACATGTGAGTGTGGGCACGGATGTGAGTGTGTACCGAGGGCTAAACTCGCCCTGTCTTCTTGGGGCCTCACCGGACACATTAATACAGAGGACAGATAAGACGCCAGCGTGTAATCCGCACTCGCCCAGTATGTTCACTTACAGTACAGTGTAACGGGCAGTGTGTATAAAATGCTCATGTGCATTACATTACATCATGTGTATACACCAATTGCAGTGTGTATGATATTAACCTATCTTAGTATATCTTAACACTTTGTGTGCCGGCCATTTTCTGTGCCACCGCATGAATGGTAGAAGCATTCAATAAAACACACACAACTCCTGAACGACTGGATATTAAAAAAACTGTACTATCTCTCATAAAACACCTTACACTTTCACCAAAACAATGTGTGAAGCTTCTAGACTGAGTACGATCCAAGAAATAGCTCCTAATAGTTCCAAATAAATCCACCGTGGCGTGAAAAACCGGAGACTAGATGAACACGTATTAATACGTGAGCGGCCACCTGATCCTGGTGACAAAAACACGAACTAATGCGTGAGCGGACCACGGAGTGTTAAGATAAGTAAGATAAGATAATATAATAATCATGGCAGTCAGCAGAAGATGGACAAATACCAGAAGTAACATTTTATCCCTAATGTAGCCTCATACTCCATCTTGGCTAAACAGTACCGTACAGTCCAGTCTCAGAGGCATAAAAAATTGGCCACACACATGAGTGTCTTTCAGAGAAGGACTCAAGGTCGGCCACGAAGTTCTCAGTGCTCTGGAGTCGAGTGATGGTTGATTCAGGCTGCAGGGTGTGTGTGTGTGTGTGTGTGTGTGTGTGTGTGTGTGTGTTAGGCAGGAGCACTTACATGTGTGAGTCAACCTGGGAGTGAACCTATGGCCAACTGAACATGAAGCAATCACTCCAACTTGGTTTCCGGAATGTTCTCAGAGTGAAATAATTTCCTGTTTTTATCACTGTCTTCTCAGTTGAAGTGAACTGAGCTGGCCTCATCATCTATTTCTCTTTGGAAGGGTGAGCACACAGAAAAGAGAAAAGGCTCATTCCACAGAGTGGACTGCAGCAGACCCTACGCAGGACTGCGTGTGCTCTGTGTAATACATTGGGAGTAGTCTGAAGAACGTTCTAGAATTCGATTCAGCCCGAAGACACAGGACTTGATGTGAAACATCTGTCTCCATTTTTTCCATGTGAAATGGAGTGTGGACAAAGCCCGCATTATAGAAGTCAATCAGATAATACACACACATGGCTCCTGGGATTAAGGCAGCACAAAATTAGCATTTGCAGCTCTTGTTGTAATGCTGTTTGAGACTTTCTTTGCTTTTTTTTATTTCCAATGAAACCATAACATTTTTTCAAATGTCAGCAGAGAGCAAAACACCTCCATCCGTGACCCTGCCTCACTTCCACACAGCTCCTTCTCACCCTTTTTTTTTTTTTAAAAAAATTTACTTTATTTAGTTATATAGACAAGAGCTGGGATGTAGGCCAGAGATGTGGGCATTGAGAGGATTCACCAGAGACAGAGTGGGGAGCAGAACGGGCAGATCGACTGAAGTACACTGCTGAGGGGAGCAGGGGGGAGACAGGAGAGGTCTGCTGCACCCTGTGGGAAGCTCCCTGGCCGGGGATCGAACTCGTGCTGCAGTGGCTGCCGACAGCTTGATGCCACTGAAACATAACCCTGGCACCACCAGGGAGGACCTCAGGGAAAGATTTTTCAAGTCCATACAGTTTCCTGAAGCAGCACCCCCAAAATCTGATGGTGTGTCAGGTGGATAAATGTCTCCCTCCTGGTGATGGCAAAGCAGGAGGAAGGGGGAATGGTGGCAGGCGGCTACAGGGAGAGGCTCTTACCTAGCCACACAGAGATGGCGGGCACATCTGGGCACACCTGAGCGTTGCTTCTCTGTGATGATGGGGCAGCAGCTGGGGGTCGGGTGGGGCCTCCACGCCAGGCGTCATGGAATCAGCAGGCACGTTAGCTCAGACCAGGGCAGGGCTTAATCACGAGACCATGTGCGTCCCGCCATGTCGGTGGAAAGGAGAGGGTGCAGGGTGAGGGAGAGACCTGGGCCTCCGCCCAAGGAGACAGGCAAACCGATGTGAGATCTATGTTTTCTCTTGTAAATTTAGGAACACACAACAGGCCTGGGGAGGCATGGGGGGCGGTTGATATTTGTCACCCAGCACTGGGGAACTGGGTTGTCTTAGGTCCTTTGAACTATGTGCAAGCCTGACATTTGACCTGTGGGCAAAAGGGGGAGAAATGTGTCCAGAGGCGGCTGGGAGATTGCCTGCAGACTCCCAGCCAGGCAGAAATCCTTCCTTGGCTGTCTTCCCTCAAAAATGATTTTCAAAACTACAGTTTTGAAAACAGTTCCTTTGGGGAATTATAAAAGCAATAATGTTTTTGATAGAAAATTGTTGTGTCAACAGAAATGCATGAAAAATAAAATCACCAATTTCCCCATCACCCAGAAAGAAGCACTATGCACAGTGTTTTTTCTCCCCCCTCAACCCCCCACTTTTTGGCCTCTGTACTACTCTTTGTATGTGCAATTGGACTCCAATACATAAAGTTTTGAAGCGTGCATTGTCACCAACTATTGTGTTGCCAGCATTTCTCCATGTTAAAATTTTTTAAATGTGGAGATGATTTTTAATAACTACCTAGAGACCACTCCACATTATTATAACACACATAACACATTATTATATACACGGTGTTATAACAGACACATTTCTCCACTGGTAAACATTTCTTTTTTTTTTTAAGATTTATTTATTTATGCATACAAGAACTGGGGTGAGGTGTAGGCCAGAAGTGTGGGATGGTTGAGAGGATTCACCAGAGACAGAGTGGGGAGCAGAACAGGCAGATCGACTGAAATCCACTGCTGAGGGGAGCAGTGGGAAGACAGGAGAGGTCTGCTGTGCCTTGTGGGAAGCTCCCTGGCTGGGGATCGAACTCTTGCTGCAGTGGCTGCCGACAGCTTCATGGTGCTGAGACCTAACCCATTGCGCCACCAGGAGGCCCTGGTGAACATTTCTTTATACCATTTCAAGCAACATTCTCTCCATGGGAATGTTCCACCTTTATCCAGGGAGTGTGGTCCTATCCCACCCATCAAACAGTGTTGCTTTCCCCCTTAAATTCCTTCTAGACTTTTCTGTACCAGAAGTCAGAATGTACCAGAAGTCAGAATGCAAATTTCGGGTGTGCTCTCAGCTCAGAAGCAACCCCCATGTTCTACTGTGGAAACAACGTCCTTATGGAGAAGCCAAACCATCCTTGGATTGCGTGTCGAGTGAAAAACCAACCCAGTTTAAAGCCAACCAACAAAGAAAGTTCCCCGGTTCTCCTCCCACCTGTGTCTTTCCATAACCGTAAGTTCCTCTTTCCCTCTTAACCTCAATTTCTGCCTCGTTATCTCCCGTCTTTTCCTCGAGATGGTCTAATCTGTTTTCTGCTCCCAGAGCTCTGCTGAGGCAGTGCCCGCAAGTGCCCAAAGCATGGTTCTGTGCTTCCAGTTAACTTTTCATTGCGCAAAATACCAAAATGCAATTTCTTATTGAAAATAATCAACTGAAAGGTAGATTCCTCTTTAATCATTTATCCCAGATCTGGCGCCTTTCCCCTTAGGCCACGATGTTAATTGTTACCAGTGTGGTGGGAAGCCCTGAGGTCCAATTTGGGGGTGGGGTGGGGGGGTGGAGAGAACACACATCACACATCCACCTGTGTTTGCTTTGGAACCTTTTCAGGCTATCCATGTTTTCACCTGTTCTCAGGTCTCTATAGCATAAATATTCCCAAGAGGGCGTCTTTTCCACCTGCACCTCTTCCGAGGCTCCCTGAAGCTGCTTCTAGCTCCTCACTGCAAACGCGCTGCAGCAGGGCGCATGCGCCCTGTCTCCCTGGCGCGCAGGTGAGGCCGACCCGGAACGGACCTCGGGGCCAGGACAGACGCCCCCAGCATGGCGGCGCGAGCCCCCCTGCGGCCACAGCCACGGAGCCACCAGCCGCTCTTCCTGGCTCCACTTCTCCTTCCTTCCATCCTCCAGCCCGTCTTCGCCAGCTCCCGCTTGCGGTCGGCGCTGCTCGTGGCCTGGATTCCGGCCTTTTTGCTCTGCCCGCTCCGCGCAGCCCCCACGTGCCAAGGGTCTGCACTGCGGCGCCCTCAGGGGTCACAGACTCAAGGGGAGAGGAGCCAGGTGGGTAAGATAAACAGCGGGGGGGCATGCACCTCTCCCCGCCTCCCAGGGCCCCCACACCCCGCTGGGGCTGGGGTTGCTTTGTGGAAATCCACGACACCTCGTACGCTCAGATTTCGTTTCAAGGGGCTCTGGAACTCTAGGTTTGCATGTAAGAGCTCTCTTTTGTTTCAAGTTAAAAATTAATTTCAAAGAAATTTTAAACCCAGGTGGCCCACAAAGCACTCGTGAGCCAGATTCAGCTGCCAGGATGGACGAGGGGCGCTTCCGCCGGGGAAGTTGCTGCAGAATCCAGCCGTCGCCCCAGCCTCCCTGCCCGGCTCCAAGCCCAGTGCTGACTTGCTGGGCTGATGTGCCCACCCGCTCCCTGGCCCTCCTCGCCCGTCTAGAGCATCCTCCCACCGCCGGTGGACAGAGGAGGCAGGAGGAGGTATCAGACTGCCCCCCACCCCCCCACCCCCCACCCCAAACCCACAAAGCCTTACTAGTGCCACGGTGCCCAGGATGCAGTGCTGCCAGCTGCTGCCGTATTCATCCACCCTTGACCCAGCATTAGAAACTGGACCCAACATCACCAAATCAGAAGTCATATAAACATTCAGACATTGGGCTTTTCCTGCCAGGTCTGCTGGACGCTCCATCTCAGTTGGTGGACCCCAGAAGTGGCCATCGCCCTGGAACTCGGGCACTCTGCTTCCTTCCTCATTTCCTTAACCTGGCCGCCCCCCAGCACCCATGTTGCTGCCCAGCCCTGAAGAGTTAGCAAGCCCTGAAGCACGGGCTACAACTCAGTCTGATAATGTGCACTTAGATCATGAATAACCTGGCTCCTCTGCCCTCCCCCAGCCGCAAGTCCCAACCTCCCCTTCACCCCTTCCTTTCCACCACAGCAGCCGCTGACTCACGAAGAGATTGTTTCAGACTTGCGCCTAAGCAGCACCCAAATGCCTTGGCAGTCTTGGTAACGGCAATCCAGGCGGGCGCAGCCCCTTCAGAGAGGGCTTCCATTTGGCTCAGTAAATCTCTCTTCAAATTGCTAATGACATTGAACTTGGTCTAGACAGCGTGTTGAAGGTCTTTATTTTGTGTTCAAGAGTTCACTCTCAGCACAGATTCTGAGAGCGGAAGACTGAGCTGCTGTTGGACACAGTCACCCCTAATTCGCTGAAGCCCCGGAGACCTGTGGGGAAGATCAGCCGGTAAGACTACTGTTCCCCTTTAGGGAGAACACACACACATGCAAATATACAGACACACACACAAACACACAGAGAGCCCTTGAGACGCAGGCCCACACAGCACACCCAGACACACGTGCAAACACACACAGACACACACACAAACACACAGAGAGCCCTTGAGACGCAGGCCCACACAGCACACCCAGACACACGTGCAAACACACACAGACACACACACAAACACACAGAGAGCCCTTGAGACACAGGCCCACACAGCACACCCAGACACACGTGCAAACACACACAGACACACACACGTCCCTAAACTAACTGGTCTTCTCCCTTGATGTTCATAGTTCATTATATGCATGATAACCATTTTACTACATGGAAATTAGTAATGAATAAAAGTTCATATGGACTAGGGAGTTAGGTCTTTTTGCAAAACTACATAAAATTTTCATATTTTAAATTTGGGTTTTGTTTTAAGACTGAAGTGCTAATGTCTACTCCATGCCTGCCTCCCCTCCCCCATCTCCCTTCTTTCTTATTAATAGGATGTCAATTTTAATGGTGGAGGGAGGTACTTAAGTTTAAAAAACTTAGTTCTAAAAACTACATTTCCCAGCCTCCTTTGCAACTAGAGGTGGCCATTTAATGTGCCTCTGGCCAATGAGATGTCAGCAGCCCTTGGGTGGCCTGGAGGTGGAGGTGAGGAGTCAAGCGATCTCTTTTCCCCTTCTCTCTTCCCGATCCCGGAAAACCTAGCCTCTGTGGGAGAAGGGCTGAAAATGTGGCCTTATCACCCACATCCACACCAACCCCAACAAGCCTCTGGGGTGCTCCTGAATGGGAAAAGCAAATTCTATTTAAGCTGCTGACATTGGGATTTTCTCTTGTAAGCAGATAAATTACATTCTACTTAGAGAACCGGGGGGAGTGGAATGACATTCTGCCGTCCACCCAAACATGCAATCTCTCCACTCTGCGGATAATTAACAGTGATTTGGAGACTGAAACCATCTGAACAATGTAAAGCTAAATCCTTATTTCCATTTAGGCTGAAACAGGGTGCCCCTTTCACTGGTGGAGGCCCCCAGCCCCCGCTTTACTCTGGAGGACTCAACCTGCAGGCACTCCCATTGATATTCGGGGGTTTTCTGTAAACTCCTTTCCTTAACAAATTCAAGAGCACTCCCAAATTGCAAACAGCTTATAATAGCATGGCTGTGTCTGGGCTAAAGCAGGGCTACCCCGCTGGCCAGTGGCTCTCTGAATAATGGCTTCAGTTCCCCACTTGTTTGTGAGTGAGTATAAGCCTGACCTCTGGGCACGGCGGAGGATTACTCACAAGGCAGGGTCTCAGCGCTCACTGGGAGACTGTGTGCTGGATCTGTTTTCTCTCTGGCAGATTATTCAAATACCATCAAGTTGAAGTCAAGTTGTCCCAGAGCCCACTGCATCTGTGCCCCAAAGACCTCCGCAGGGAGGCCTTCTGGAAGAACTCCTGGGCTGCACTGACCTCTGTTTCTTAGGGAAGATGAAATGGTGGGATGTTCTCACCCTGAATCCTTTCTCCTGCCTCTCTTCCCCGGAGAGGCTGTGGCCTCTTTCTAAAGCCACATGTATCTTATCTCTTCCCCTGCAGTTGCTAAAACCAGAAAGCAAACTGGAAAACATTTCCCCAAACTGCACTGTTTTTCATCATTTCTTTCTGACACCTCCAGATAACTTGCTAGCATACTGTCTTTCGCTGCTCCGCAGAGCCCCTCGGGGTGTTTGTGGATTCAATGACATCAGCCAGGAATTTATAATTAGAACCAAAAAGGCCTCTTTCCAAATCTCTAACCACTAGGAGACAACTCAAGAAATGTGTTAAGTTGCTGGCGAAACCTCCGTGATGGACTGCTAGCTTTCAGGATGCTAGCAGGAGCGTTCTGGAGCCCGTGCGAGTGACCCAAGGCCACAAGCCAGGGCTGACATTCAAGACCTGGGCATAGCCTTGGGCATTCGACAGAATCATCACTTGTCTCCCCAGGTGAAGTTGTGTTTCTCCAAGTTCCTGGAAGAACTGGTCTGGAGAACTGGTCTGAATTTCTCAGCTGCAGAGCTGGAGGATAGTGACTTTGGGTTATCAACTTTTTATTTGCCCAACCAATTCTCACAATGGGCCTCTCCTAACGAGTCTTGTGTTTGGGGCTGAGCTGCTGTTATGCAGGATTCTGGCCTATTCCTGTGAAACACTTGCCACCGCCCTGCTGCTAGGCACCGTAGGAAAATGCAACGCTTTACGTTAAAGTTTAAATGAACAAAAACGAAAGGAAGCGAGAAATTCATCTGCACTAGCCACGTTGCAGACGCTGAGAGCCACTGGTCATGAGGCTCTGGACGTCAGTATCATGGTGGAAAGTTCTTTTGGGGACAGTGCTGGACGAGAGGGTCCGGCTTGCCCGGGCCGCCCAGCAGGACGCCATCCGTCTTCCTCCCTCAACATCCCGGCTGGGAAACTTACTCAGTAGTAAGAAGGAACTTGGCTACTGACCCTCTAGGGACCCCCTGAGCCACAGTCCTGAGCCCCCAAACCCTTTTCTGATGGAAAAAATGGGCCTTTGTTTCCTGATTCTCCCCCATCTGTCAGACCCAACCGTCTTAGTAAGGGGGTGGGGGGGGAGCATCCAGGTAAAGAAATTGTCCTCCCTGAGTGATCGGTTTACACACCGCGCCAGTTTTCATTTCCCCTGCCCCACGGGCTCGGACTGGCCCCTGCGTGGAGTGGCGACGCCTGTGCCCGGGCTGCCCGCGGCCGCCCTACCCGGCTCGCCCAGCAGAGGGCGCCCGAGCCTACTGTTCTCGGTGAACAGTATTTACACAAGCACTCGGGGAATTTTCCTGCCCTGACACTTTTTTTGTGAGCGGCAATCCCAGGTGCCCCATAATGTAGGTCACCTTAAGGACATGTTGTCCAAGCCGGAGGCAGGCCAGGCCGGCAGCCAGCGCTGTGGGAACCACCCTCTGGCGCACAGGAGCAGCCTCGGGACAGGCGAGCGGACACCATTTTGCAGAACCCCTAAAACAGGAGGGCTCCACTCTTGGCTGGGGGCCAAGTCGCTCAGCGGGACAGGCAGGGAGCACCAGCGCCAGGAGCACTCCACGAAGGCTTTGCTGGGGGTGGGGGGCCGGGAATCATCCCGGCCTCTGCCATTCACCAGTCCTGCCAGGAGCAGAATGAGGGAACCCTAAAAGGGGTGTCTGCAGGGACCAAAGATGGACATTCTATAGCTTGCTCAGTTGGCCCCTCCATACCATTGGTCAAGCTCTCTCTCTCTCTCTCTCTCTCTCTCTCTCTCTCTCTTTCTCCCCCCACCCATCCCTCCCTCCTTCCTGTTGTCAATTCATCATTAAGAAGTTTGTGATGTTTGTGATTTGTTTTTACGTAGCTAAGGGATGCAGAGCTGGGACAAGTAATGAGTTTGGGTTCTGTTTTGTTTGCCTATTTTGGTACATTGAGCATGTTTATCAGTTTTAGAACTCCTTCCTACATGCTTATTAAGTGTCATCTTCCAGAGTCCCAGAAAACATTTTGAAGTGGTGTCTAAATGGCGAACACCCCGGGCCCTCCATGGCACCTCGGGGAGGGACACCCCCGGGCCCCCACACGGGTGGCCATTTTCCTTTGCTATGATGGTCGCGCTCCCAGAGGAATCCAGAAAGTAATGCGCTTAGCAGGGCACGAGGAGGTGGGGCGCGGGGCCAGTGGGCACCAGCTCGGATTTTGTTTGGACTTGGCCGTGAGGCTCCTCCAAGAGGCTGGGAGCTTCGTTTCTGTGTGAGAGGCTGGATGGAGGGAGAGAAGGTGGTGCTGCCTTACCTGAACCCCAGAATCCGGAGGGAGAGGCCGCCCCACCTCCCTGCAACTTCCTCTTTTAAGTTATTGCTCTCTGATTCAGTTTCTCTTTGAATAAAACAAGGGCGCTTTCCTCCCACCCTCTGAGACTGTTGATAAAACCTGCTGAGCACATCTTTATGGAGCCCTGGCGATGAGCTAAGGGCTGGGGAGAAAGAACACCCGCCACGCCCCCACCCCCACGCGCCCCAGGGCGGCTGGACCAGCACCAGTGTATGCCCGACTGCTACCAGTGTCTCCTCCTACTCGCCAGAGAGTAATAAGTAACATACCAGCAGATGTGGGTGAGACGCAGTGCCGGGGGGGGGGGGGGGGGGGGGGGGGGGGGGGGGGGCGAACGCTGTTGGGCAGGGGCGATCAGATACACAGATAAATGATGAGGATAGACAGGTAGACGAGGGATGGATGGATGGATAGTTGGATGATACGAGATAGATGATAGCTAGATAGATAGACAGACAGGTAGCCAGCCAGGGGCCACAGGGAGCACCATTTTTTCTGCTCCACCAGTTTCTTGCATTTCGCACAACAGGCTCTTAAAAATGGCATCAGCAACCATGAACTTGAAGGAACCATACCGGGCTGTGCAGTTGGATCCTGGGGCAACACGCTCATTATCCTGCCCCTCCCCGAGGAGGCTGCTGGACCCCAGGAGACAAAGTGACTGTGATATTCCACAGCCACAGGCAGAGAACCGTTATTTGATCTCTTTCCCTTCTATAAGGCTCTCCTGCCTCTGATGACAGGTCAAGGGACCAGGACTTTATGGCTGAGACTTGCCTTTGTTTCTTAAATTTCAATTCAAACTTAGTTAAACAAAATAGGAGTTTTTTGGCACTGAAAAACCTAGGCCTTGATGGATTCAGGTATGGCTGGATCCAGGACTAGGGCTCAAACCAGATCCTACAAGTTTCTTTCTTTTCTGCTTTCTTCTAAGCTGGCTTCACTCTTGTATAGGTCTCCTTTCCGTAGCAGCCCTGGTAACTTCATGTACATATTCTTTCACTTTTATGCCCCAACAGAAATAAAACACCTCTTTGCTAATAATTCTAGAAATGTCTTGCTACCAGTCTCATCTGAACTACTTTGATGGTTCATGAACTGGTCAATTTGCGAACGCTGAGAATCAGTGCCCAGTCCCAAAGCCAGGATTCAGGGTCAGCCCCCCAAAGCCACATGGGCTGTCAGTGCGGGTGGAAATTAGCCAAAGGAAAACCAGGGAGTTGTTTACCTGTAGAGGAGAGAGTAGATGGTGTGACCACAAAATTTCTGGATGTCCAAGACATAGCTCAGTGCCCCATGTGCTTTGGCAGTGGAAGGGCCCCAGGAGGGGGAAGCCCCAGCGCCATAACTATAAGGGGGGCTTCTTCATGGTGGCAGTCTCCAAAGCTGTCAAGTCCTCTAGCCTGAGCCCCCCTCAGAGAAGTTCTGATTCAGTTGATCTGGGTGGGGTCTGCTCAATACTGGGAGTTAAATGTGCCCAGGACACCCTCATGGGCCATCGGGCTAAATAGCACTGCTTCAGGCTACTAGGTAAGCTTGGCGGGTGCCCACGAACCTCCAACCACAGCCCCTAATCCTTTAAGATCCACGGAATCATTAGGAAGCAAAAACTACATGCGAAGCCCTAATGCGCAGTTTGAAAATCTCTGCAGACTGTTCCAGCGTCCTATGTTCTGAGACAGGACTTGGGTGGCAGCTAAAAATGCAAAGTGGAATTGAGCTGGGGCGGGGGGGCGGCGGGCATGTGTGTGCAGGTGTTTGTGTGCACGTGTGTGTGCACGTGTGTGTGCCCTTCGTGTTATGCAAAACCTGGCTTTAGGTGGTTAGATCAGCAACACAGATGGCTCAGGAACGCAACAAATGCTGAGTCACAAGCCTCCTTGTTTTTCCTGCTTTCTTCTTCCCTACCCCCCTCATCTTGTCCATAAACAGTGGAGAAACATGACAGACAGATGGACATCACATGCCTCCCGAGGTGATGTCCCGATCCCGGTCAGGAACACGCAATGGGAACCCCAGAGAAGCAAACGTGAAACGTTCTTTCACGGCCTGCCGGGCAGGCGGGGAGGGACTGTGTTCTTCAAAATACTAATATCACGAAAGAAAAGAGGTGGAAATATTCCAGGTTAAAGGAGCCTAAACAACAGCAACAATAAAGTGTAAACCCCGCCCCTAGACAGGCCCCTGTTCTAGAGAGACAATGACAGAGAGCAGTGTCCGGTTAACTGATAAAATGGTCAAAGGGGTGATAAATTAGATCTAAGAGTTTCCCAAGTACAAATACAAGAAGCTGTTAGTTCTCTGTGGCTTTGTAGGCAGCCCACAGCATTCTTAACAAATATGTACTTGGAGTGTTTAGGAGTAAAGAACCATGATGAGTAAAACAACCACAAATGGTTCAAGAAAATTTGTGTAGGCTTTTGAGGAGGAGAGGAGAGGAGGTAGGGGAGGAGGAGGAGGAAGAAGAAAAGAAAGAAGAGATGAGAAAAAGAATGGAGAGGGTGGAGGGAAGGAGTGAAAAACAATAAGGAGAGAAGAGTGGAGAATGAGAGAGAGGAGAGAGGAGGGGAGAAAAAGAGAAACAGAGAGCAAGAGAGAAGGCCGAACAGACAAATGGAATAAAGTATTAATAGGTAAATCTGCAGAAGGAAAGGATATGTGATATTCCTTATTTCTGTATTTGCAACTTTTTTGGTAAATTGGAAATTATTTCCCAATCAGAGTATTTTTAAAGCTCAGGATAGAGAAGACTATAAACAGCAAGCAGACTGTTTATTCACTTAGTTGAAATGTGGAAATACACTTCATGACTCATCAAGATTAAGAATTTCAAATACACACGCACACACACCCCTATATCAAAGCTCACTCTTCGTGCTTATAAAATGAAGATTTCCTGCTTACATCTAAGACAGTCGACAGGCCCAGTGTGAAGCCCATCTCTTCCCGCACGTTCCCACAAATCCTCCAGATTAAGGGGTCCGCTGGAAGCTGCCTTATACACGGCCACATCCTAGTGGTTTCTCAGGACTCTGGAAGTTTCTGGAATACAAGCTAAACACACACACCTGCCATTTTAAAAACAAATCAACCTGGTCACCACTGCCTCCTTAAAGCTTCCCAGTGGTGTCCATTGTCCCTTAGGGAAAAACTCCAAACTTCACCCCGCTCATGTTCTCCTGCTTTCTTCTCCTTGAATACACCTAATCCCATCCCACCTCAGGGCCTTTACATCTGCTGCTTCCTCGCCTGGAAGGCTCTTCCCCAGTGCTTCATATAACTGCCTTTTTCTCTATATTTGCCTCAATTCAACTGCTGAGTCAGCTCTCTATTGGTTTTATTCATAGAAATGGCCACTGAGTAAAATTTTTTATTTTTTTAAATTAAAAAAATATATTTATTTCATTTCTTTATGCATACAAGAGCTGGGGTGCAGGCCAGAGGTGAGGGTGAAAAGATTCACCAAAGGCAGAGCGGGGAGCAGAACAGGTCTGGGATTGAGCTCGTGCTGCAGCGGCTGCTGATAGCTTCATAGTGCTGAGACTTAACTCCTTGCGACACCAGGGAGGTCCGAGTAAAATTTTTTAAACTTGTTTTGTCTCCTCCATATAAATATAGGTTCCCTAAGGGCAGAAAACTCATCTGCACATCCCCCACTCCCTGGGGCTCTGGACAAGTGTCTTCTGCCCTGAGAAGACTTTGTCTGACTCCGTCCCTCATTTCTTCTGAATTAAACTCATTTTCTCACCTCCTTGGAGAGCCCCTAACTCACACTCTCCTCCTTCCTTTGCTTTATTTCTCTTCATAACACTTACTGCTGTCTACGCACTCACACACGGAGTGGGTATCTAACAAACATGATATATATGTGTGTATGTGTGTGTTACACACATTTACACCCACTTATGTTTCTGATGATCATTCCAACTCCACACCCCAAGTCCTGATAAATTATAAACTACTTGAGATCAAGAAGTTTATATATTTTCATCATCGTTATATCCCAGTACCTAAAGCCAATTCTGGCACAAAATCTATGCTCTAGAAATATTTCTTGAATGAATTAATGAAAAATGAGCAGGAACGCATATGTGGATCTCCCTCCATAAACAGGTGTTGAAAAGAAGGACCAAATTGGGAGATTTCGACTGCCTGAGTTTAAGACCTGACAGTGTGCTGGGGTGTACGGATAGATAGGTAAATCAACAGAACACCCAAAAATATCCCAACACAAATATGATCAGCTGATTTTATAAAATGATGCCAAGTTAATTTAAGAGGAAAGTTGTATTCTTTTCAACAAATGATGCTGGGACAATTGGCTATCCATATGCAAAAATAATGAAGGTCACCTTTTTCTTCACAGTGAATGTAAAATGCTTACTTCAAATACAGCATAGAGCTGATAGACCTAAATTTGAGAGACAGAACTAGAAGAAAATAGGAGGAAAATCTTGGAGTGTCCTTGGGGCTAGGCAAATACTTCTTAAAGACACCAGATTACCCGTGAAAGAATGCACAAATTAGTCTTCTAAGCTTTGAAAAAAGAAGAAAAAAGAAAAAGGAAAAACTTTGATCTTCAAAAGATATTATTAGGAAAACGAAAAGGCAAATCATTTGTACTAAGGAAGTAAAAAGGCAGAGAAAATATTTCCAGAGCAAATATCTGATGAAAGACTTGTGTCCAGAATATGTAAAGAACTCCTTACAACTCAATAAGGCAAATAATTTCTTTGAAAGGGCAAAATATTGAAACACACACACTTCACAGATGAAGGTATAAAGATATCAAATAAGCAAATGCACATTTGCTCAGTATCACCAGCCATTAGGGAAATGCATACGGAAACCAGTGAGATAGCACCACAAATAACTTCCCAAGAATGGCTAAAGTTTAAAAGGTTGACAATACTAGTAGTTGGCAAGGAGGTGGAGCAATTGGCACTTCCGTACAATACTGGTGGGGGTACAAAATGGTGTAGCCACTTTCTCAGCTTGGTTTTTCCTCTTTGTTTGATTTCCTGTTATGTTTTGCCCAGTGTCTCCTATAAAGCATACTCTTAGCCTACAACTCAGCAGCCCTACTTCTAGCTATTACCCAGGAGGAAGAAAAGTCATTATCTACCCAACAACTTGTACTCAATCACTCACAGCAGCTCTATTCATAACAGCCCCGATCTAGAAATAACCCAAGTACCCATCAACTGATGAACAAATAAACAAACTGGCACATCCCATGATGGGATGTTCCTCAGGGGAGGGGTTACCAATACACACAAGAACCTGGGTGAATCTCCACAACATCTCAGTGAAAGAAGTCCACAGCTCTGTTTCTATGGGGAAAAGGCATTTCTGTCAAATAAGCTATTTCTTCACTTTCCATCCATACTGACATTCTGGCTAAGCTGTTGGGTCACCCTAACCTCTCGTGTTGCCCGAGGACAAATAACCAGGATGACTAACAGCCATGCCTGGCCACTTGCTTATCCCTGCCTGCCTCGTGGGCTTGTGGGGGAGGGGCGGCATCACAGAGTATTGCATATGAAGCTCCCTCTGTAAACATTAGCAAGCCCTACACTAATTACAGGTTGGCATTGACTCCTGTGCTAACCTTTCAGAGACATTCCATTGCATCCTCACAGCCAGGGCTTGTTCCCCAATTACACAGATGTCAGGGGCCAGACTGCAGGGGGGCCCTGGGGTGTGAGGTCACAATGCTGGGAAGTGGTGAGAGTGGGATTCAAACCCAGGTCTGTCTGGAAGCCCGCTCAGAAGCGCTCTCTCCTTTCTCCTCCTCCCCCTCTCCTATTCTTGACTCACCAGAGAGTCATTTCCTGTAAGCACGAACTACTTCTCTGGCCCTTCTGGGCAGAGTCTGCCACCCACCTCTCAGGCACAACTTCTAGAGGTGACTTGTTAAAATAATCGACCTCAGTTGGGAGAATCTCAGCCACCCCTTCTGTGAGGGCTCCCCTTTGCACTCCCCTCCTCCGTTCATTGCTCCCTGTTCTCATGACATCACCCTCTCTGTCGCTGTACAGTTAACATTTTTGCTGAATGTCAGCCTGTACCCACACACCACCACCGCCCGGAATGCAAGCTTCCTGTTGGCAAATAGGGAAACTGTAACATGTTGGTGATTACCCCCACCCCCACCCCACTAATGTATCCCAAGTGTCTAGATTATCCACATGGAACAGATAGGATCTTATAGCTTCAGAAGACACGACAAGGTCATCATTCAACACTTGCCTTTTTATAAATGGGGAAGCCCAGAGAGGTTAAGTGACTTCCCCAAGGTCACACAGCCGCTTGGGGCAAAGCCACAGGACAAGCACTGAGTTACTTTGGTTGCCACCAAATAATGGTCCTGCTTCTTCACTTTGTCCTTCACTTTCAGCTCTACGAAGGCAGGAGGCCGGGCACAACTTCATCCCTTTTTAAATATAATATTTTAAAGTTAATTTTTTAAAAGATTATTTATGTATACAAGCTGGGGTGTAGGTCAGAGGTGTGGGGTGATGAGAGGATTCTCCAGAGCAAAAGTGGGGAGCAGAACAGGCAGATCGACTGAAGTACACTGCTGAGGGGAGCAGTGGGCAAGACAGGAGAGGTCTGCTGTGCGAATCTCCCCGCCGGGGATCGAACTCGTGCTGCAGTGGCTCTGGATAACTGCATAGTGCTGCACTTAACCTGTTGCGCCACCAGGGAGGCCCTTAAAGTTAATTTTAATGTCGTGTAGTGGAGGTGGCCATCAAGGGGGCACTTAGCCTCGGCTCCGTTGACCTCGGGATATCAGAAGACGGTGCCCCGTTGTGGGGACACACTCGGGTCCCATCCCCAGATCACGCTGCCTGTTGTTCATTCTGAGACAATAGTCTTGTCGATCCCATAACCCCACGCAGTCATCCCAGTTAACAGCCATTTGTATATGGATTCAAGCTCATCTTTGGCTTAACGTAAGCACTGAAAACAAGCCATGATTTTTAGTAACCCCTACTTTGGCAGTGCTTCATTTTTATTTCTTGAGATGTCAAAAGCCTCACTGAGTAGGCATAGCCCAGGTTCCCAGGCTCTGTGTGGTCCTGCGCCCGGGACCTGCTCAGTGTCCACATTCTTCAGGAAAGATCCCCATCATGCTCGCCCCCCGGGGGCACGCAGCTCTCGAGAAGGCTGAGAGGGGAAGACATCTCGGGCACAAGTGCCAACAAGAGGCAGTGGTTATGCAACCGGCTTGCAAAATTCTTGTACATCTCTAGACAGCTCAGCCCTGTCCCCGGTTGCTTGCTGTTCTGTAGATGACTTGGCACGAAGCATTATCTCTACAGGAAAAACAAGTCAAAGGCTTTTGCCCCTGATGACGAAATCACCACTCACTCAGTGGGCAGCGATGGGAAGGGGGTCCTGGTTGTATCCAAGGTCCAGGAGCACAGGGCTACAGCCCACGTGCCAGAGCATCACCTAGAGGCTCATTAAGGACAGATATCTGGGCACGTGTGTTTGTCACTAACTCAACATGTAGGTGAATAAGCTCTCGCAACTGGGGAGAAAGAACTCTTAGCCAAGCAGTGACTCAGAGGATGAGTTTACACATTTGTTAGGAAAACCGATTGTCAAAGAAACCCTTTGCACTCACCACAGATACCAGCAGTGAAGGCACCGACTGATCCCAGGTTATGTCATAAAGGAACTTTCAGTAACAATCAGAATTCCTTCTCACGACCCCTTGGACAAATGGTGTGACATCATCTATGAAGCGGGTTCATTCTTAAAATGGAAATTTCACTTTGAGTGTAGATGAGCCCACGTGCTCGCTTCTTGGATGAGTGAATTTTCTTTCTTGCAAAGTTTGGTCATTAAGCGAGGTTAAGTATGTCCCTATCCAGCTAGAGTTCAGATCAGAAGGAGGATGGACTAGCCAAGACTGCTTTAGCCACAAGTGACAGCAACATAACTCAACCTGGTTTAAGAATAAGGAATTTATCATCCTATATAACTACGGCATCCAAATTTACGTGGACTTCAGGCGTAGCTGGATCTAGGTGTCCAATGTGGTTAACAGGAGCATTTCACTCTCCATTTCTTGGCTCTCTTTTCCTCCCTGTTGGCATTAGTTCAGGTTGACTGTTTCCATGTGAATGCAGAGAAATCACCTGCGGCTTCAGACCTAGAAGCTCGTATCTGGAGTCAGGAGGAAACACATATGTACACATGATGCACACATACACACGTGCATGTACACACACACACACACACACACACACGCGCACCCCTTTTTCCCCAATAGCTCTAACAAAAGTCCCAGGTGAGGACATCCCTGGCATTGCGGACCCAGCCCAGAACACACCTCTGTGGGCCATTCCCCATGGCCCCTGCTTCGTTACAAACCAGGGTGCTAGGTCGGTTCTCCAGGTTCTCTTGGGTATCCGTGTGAGAGCTACTCTGGGCACAGAGGTGACTATTTTTTGAAAACCCGATGTGCTCATTGGTTTCCATGGAGATACTGGAGGGCCTATGAAAAATATGAACTCTGTCAACCATGTTTACACACAAGGACAGCACAAGAGGGAACCCCCTTCCTTGGGAGGAGCAGGACAGCCTCTAGTTCAGGCCACCTTGAGAACTGGCAGCCGCCTTTGCCCACATCAGGGGTGATATCGTTTTTCTTCCTCTCCTGTGACCCCTGAGTAAGCTGGGGATCACAGAGTTGGCATCACACACACACACAGTGGGTCTCGCAAGGCAGCTTCTTTGTGTTGGTAAGAAGGATGTGAGAGGGGAAGGAGAAGGGCTTGAGGGGGGGTGTTCAGATCCCTAAACGTCCCTCCAAGAAATACCAGAATCATCGACCTCCCCTGGGGGGTCAAATTCCCACCCTGAATCTGGGCTAGCCCTCCCCAGTTGTGGACCTGGCAGGGAGAGACCTCAGCCGGGAATAAGAGAAAACGACCTTTCCACTCTGCCTCCTTCTTCCTTTTGGAGAAATTCTCCTGACATGGTGCTTTGTCTGAATAAATCACATGCAATGGATTTCAGACCTCAAGAAAATCTTAACACTGGCAGATAGGACAGCTAGGACAGAATCTCCTAGGACCTGGGAAATGAAGTATATTTATGGCTTCCCGTTTTGATGCCTGCGGTTTCCTCTTAGCCCTTCATAAATTTTGGTCAATAAAAGTTGAAAGGCAAAAGCAGAATGGAGCAGCGCTCCTGCCTGCCAGCCCATCTGTGGATTTTTCAAAGTCTGCGATAGAACAACATTTCGGCGTCGGACGGGGACGCAGGCGGTCACCTGCCCACCTTCCGGTGACGAACCTTTGGACCTGCTTCAGGCAGGGGACTCAAAACTGCTCTGGAATTTGAACCTGGAGACATGGGTCTGACTCAGCTGCTCTGAACCCTGCTCTACTGGAGGGATCGGGCTTCTCCTCGAATTTCCTCCAAATCTGCGTGGGGGTGGGGGGAAGGTTGTCATGAACAGACTTGCAACAAAAATAATCACATCAGTGTCAAAAGCGTAGCTATTTCCGGAATTAGATTTTCCTGATAGTAAAGAAATCAAAAAAGAATAAGGAGCAGGGAGAAGTCAGGGGACCCCCGGATTTCCATGTCCACATGGTGACAGTCCACTCCCCTGGGGTGCGTCCTCACTAACCGTGGCCTTTTCAATTCTGGAACACAAAGTAGCTTTTTCTTGCCTAGAAATGAGAACCACCAATGTAGAGTATAAGTATTTCTGTACAAAACTCACTTAGAAGGATAGCGTTTCAAGCCTGGACAAAGCTCATATTGTCGTGTTCCAGTTCCAGTTATTTTAGGCAAAGGAGGGGAATTCCAGGCTTGTTCATCAGTTACCAGCGCCCATCTCTGAGTAACCACTTCCCGGTGACCTGGCAGAGCCCAAGTTATTTAACACAAAAATACAAAATCCCCTGACGTGACGCATGAAATTCCCAGCCAGGCCGGCAGCGCCGAGGACACAGCCGTGAGCTCACACCGGAGCAAAGCGTGACCTCACTGGGCGGTACAGGCAAGAGTGTGCATCGCACAAGAAGGAGCCAGGCGGGTTCTCAGAGAGATGTAAACCCCACACCCTCCCAATGTCAACGCCATGGGAACAATAGCTCTCAGGTACAGACTACCAGGTGCCAGGTTCTGTTTCCTCCCAGCCAGGATGGCACAGTCTTAATTTGCAAGTTTAAAGAGCTTAAGTTTTTTTTTTTAAAGACTTATTTACTTATGCATACAAGAGCTGGGGTGTAGGCCAGAGGTGCGGGTGAGGTGAGAGGATTTGCCAGGGACAGAGTGGGGAGCAGAACAGGCGGATCCACTGAAATCCACTGCTGAGGGGAGCAGCGGGGAGACAGGAGAGGTCTGCTGCGCCATGTGGGAAGCTCCCTGGCCAGGGATCGAACTCACACTGCAGTGGCTGCAGATAGCTTCATGGTGCTGAGACTTAACCCCTGCGCCACCAGGGAGGACTTAAGGTGTTTGTACATTATATAAATAATAATACAGGTCAACAGGTGTGGCAAAAATCCAAAGCACTATGCAAATGACAACTGAGAAACAGCCCAGTAGACAACAGCATATTTCTCAAAAAAAAAAGTGAACAACAAAAAAGGTCCACAACAACAAAGGAAGCAAAAAAGAAAAAAAAATTACCATGTATTAAACCTTAGTTTCAAGCATCTGTTGGTTGTGAAATGTTTTGTGAGAATGAACTCTAATCCTCACAAAAATTCCATGCATTAGGAAATGCTATTATCCTCATGCTACAGATGAGGAAACCAAGGCTTACCAAGACTACGTGATTGGCCGGGGGTCCCGTGGCTAAATTGGCAGAGCTGGGATTCGACCCCTGCCCTCTAGATGCCGAAACCCAGGCCGGTGTTGGCTGTGAGATTTTTGTCGCTGATGCCAAGCGTGGTGTTGGGTCATCAGGAAGATACCACTTGTTCCTCCAAGCTAAGGAAGTGCCCCAGGCCACCGGGAAGGCAGCTGCTTCTGGAACCTGCAGAACAGGACATCATCAGCCAGGCCCTCGCCATGCCTGGGTCCAGCCTCGAAGCTAAACAGTTTGTCTTGGGAGTGACAGATGATGACTTCGTCACCCTCCTCTGCCCCGCCCCCTTCCTATGAGCCAGCTGTGCTTCATGGATGGCTCAGAGGATAACCCAGCACGCACAGGCTTTTACATCAGCAGCAATAATGGCACGATAGGGAAGACTGTGGGCGGCACCCCAGAGCTCTCTTAGGGACAGAGCGGGGCTGCTGAGTCACCGACAGCCACGGCTGAGAGCTCCCCGCTGCTCATTCTTGTGTTGCCCCTGGTCCAACAGGAGCCGCCGCACCTGGGAGACAGATTAGCTCTCCCCTTCGTAGGGGCAGCCCCCACCGCCTGGCTGTCCCTGGCCTGTCGTGAAAGGGCAGCCCCCATGTCTAGAGGGGAGACCAATGCTGTGGCACAATGGAGGCTCCAGAGTCTGTGGGATCGGGTTGAAGCTAGATGCCAAATGAGAAAAACCTCTGCTAGCTTCCCCCATGCCCTCCTGGTTTCCCTTGCTCCCCTTCTCCTGACCACCGTCCCTCGATAAATACATGCACTAAATCCCACTCCCGCTTCTGCTTTTTGAGAAATCACAAGAAAATCACCTACTCTGTGTGCCAAGGCAATAAGCACTGGGACCCTACAAGAAAATCACCTACTGTGTGCTAAGGTGGTAGGCACTGGGACCCTATAAGAAAATCACCTACTATGTGCCAAGGCAGTAAGCCCTGGGACCCTAGAAGAAAATCACCTACTATGTGCCAAGGCAATAGGCACTGGGCCCCTATAAAAAAATCACCTACTATGTGTCATGACAATCGCTGCTGGAACACCCATTAAAGAAGATGTGTCCCTTGAATTTCATAAGCTCATGCTGGTGAAGTAAAAAGTCACACAAACCTAAGTACGATGGTAGTACAATGACACTGACATTCTTTATTTGCCACTCTTGTTCTAGTGCTGCTATGTGCCGTCCAGTGCTAAACATTGGCTCCCTTTTCCTATAAGCCAGCTGTGGTTTTATGGGCTCGGGCATTGTTCTATTCTGAGAACAACCTTTTAAGAGAGGAGCTCTGGTTAACTCCCTGTAAGTCAAGAAAAGTGATCAGATTAATTAACTTGCCTAAAGTTACAGTCGGTAAATGGTAACGTTGAGATTTGAACCGGAGCTCTCAGAAGCGCCTCATTCTTTCATACCTCCTCTTTCCCACACTCCACAGCAGGAGTCGGCAAACCCTGAGCAGCATCTGTCTTTGTAAATGAAGTTTTATCAAAACACAGCTATGCTTATTACTTGTATGTTGCCTTTGACCACTGTCAGCCTCCAGAGGTGGAGCTGAGCAGTCGGGGGCTCAGAAAGTTAAACATATTTCATCTGTCTTTTTACAGAGCTGGCCAGCCCCTCCTCTAAGTGGTGAACAGTTATTATTGGGGTTTTTCTCTAGATGCAAGTAAAAGAGAAAAATTTTCTTTCCTTCAAGTCAGCGTTGTCCACGCAGCTGTGGCAATAGCAGATGCTCTTCTTACCTGCACGCCCTCGGAGGCGGGGCCATCTCACCCACCCTGTCATGTGTTTGTGCAGCACTCACAGGAGACAGAATCCCGGGGTCTGATCGGCCTGCATCCCCTCACTGGCTTAGCACTAACCCTTTAACAGGAGTCCTCTCACTTCGTCCGCAAATTTCTCTTCCAGAGAACCACCACTGGGAGTTCACTCTGGAATTCTGGTTGCTCAAGTAGATCCCTTCACCTTTCGAACCCTCATGCCCAAGAAGTTCCTCTTTGAGCCTATTATTTACTGGATTCAGTGGTGGGAAGTGGTGACGCCTCCTTCCAGGGTTTTCTGTGACACAGCTTTAGGCTTTGAGCTCTTTGTATCTTTTCCCGTAAGTCACTCGCTCCTTAATTATGTTTTGTTGCCAGTCTTTGAACTGTAGAATCAGGTTGCCCACAGGGCTGATTAAAATGCGTGCCCTGGGAGAGGGAGCGGAGGGTAGACCCACTCTCTTCAGGGTGGATTTGAACCCAACCTACTATTCTCTTTCCGAAGGCCTCTTCCGGTCACCAGGATTTTCACGATGTGCTTCTCATAGCCTGGACCAACTATATTTATTTCTTTTTTTTTAAAGATTTATTTATTTATGCATACAAGCTGGGGTACAGGCCAGAGGCATGGGGCGGTGAGAGGGTTCACCAGAGACAGAGTGGGGAGCAGAACAGGCAGATGGAGGAAATACACTGCTGAGGGGAGCAGCGGGGAGACAGGAGAGGTCTGCTGCGCCCTGTGGGAATCTCCCCAGCTGGGCGTTGAACCTGCATAGCTGCTGCCAACAGCTCCACAGTGCAAACACTTAACCGCTGCGCCACCAGGGAGGCCCCAGACTAGCTACATTTCTCTTTGATACCATAAGATGTCTGGTTTTCAGTGTAAACTCCTCCACAGGAACACTTGAGAGAACCTTGCTGTAAAGCAATTTCATCATGTACACCAAGGACGTTTTCAACTTTTGTTAGCGCAAGACCGAGGGGCACCCTGAACCCCCAAACTTTCACACCTAAATAGGTCTGGCCATCTGCACACACAAAGGTGAAGCAAACCTTGGTGTGAAAGAACTTTAATTAGCATGCCTAGAGAGAGAAGCAAGGTTAATAGATAGTTTCCCAATAAAACACCCCAAATTACCATCCCCTCGGGGGTTCAGTCATACAGGGTTTGCCAAGTAGGGCCACTGAGACCCCACAGCTTGCCACAAGTTCAAGGCACCTTCTGGTGGGAACCACAGGAAGCCAGAGGAGCCAGGCACGTCTGGGACGAAAGGAGAAACATCAAAGTACAAATCAAGGTAACGGCTCCCCACAGGCAACTCCCCACGTTCTCTCACACACGTCTCTTTCAAGTGTCTCTGCGTGTGTCTCCTCCACGTGTCTCCCAAGTCCCCCGTGTCCTAGTCTAAAGCCGAGGAACAAGTGAACTCTTCCCACGGTCTCCCCAGAGCCCACCTGCCTCCCGTGTTAACCAGCTTCACCTGGCCGCCGAGTTCTTACCCCATTAAGTGGGAACAGGGGACATGGTACCTCCCAAACAGTTTGACTCAGTCACCCCAATTCTAGCATGAAACCCAAGCCTTAGAATCCAGTGAAAGAACAGAGACACCAGCGACAACATGCGGGTAAGGATCTTCGTGGGGCTATTATTTTAAATAATAAGAAAAGAGGGAAAGCGTCATATAAAGAAATGGCTTAGCACCAATACCATGTCTTTCTGAAAGAACATTTATGAACATAAGAAGGTAGCCGAAGAATTTTTGATAATATTATAGAACGTCCCTGCAGGCATGTTAAGGAAAAGACTAGACACTGGATAATACCAAATTTATAAAACATTTCTATTTGTCTGTGTGTAAATTACATCTACTTTATAAACACACAGGAAACTAGATAATTTTGTATTGCTTGGTTCACTGCTGTGTGCCTGGAGCACGACCTTCTCAGTGCAGGCGACTGTCTGTTCTGGGGCCCAATAGCTTCTGCTGCGGGGCTACCCTGTGCGACCGGGGAGGTGCAGTAGCCGCCCCGGCCTTCATTCACTAGATCAGTAGCAGCCCTCCTCCAGCCCTCCCTGCACCCCTCCAGATGGTGCCCACCGAACGTCTGCTGGTGGGGAGCCCTGCCCTAGGGCTCTTACTGAGCAGCGTGGTTGAATAATTCAGTGAACTCGGGCCCACGGACATTTCAGTAATTCTCTCCTGTTAATGTGGTTATTCTCTTCTTAACATTTCACTCTTTTTCCAAAGTTTCCAGCATGACCCTATGCGAGTCCCATGCATAATACTCACCCACAACCCCCACTTACATGACTTCAGCCATCTACTCCGCCATCCATCCAGGAGAACTCGAAAGCCAAGCACCTGCGAGCACGTTCAGTCTGGCGGTTCTGCGGATATTAACACCACCGTATAAAAATAGTGTTCACAAGCAGGAGAGATGGGCGGAACCACAGGGTCTGCAGTGGCCCACACTCTGGCAAGGAGGAGGATGGAGGCCTGTGTGTTCTCAGCAGGCCTTTTCTTTTCTCCGACAGTTCTAGGAGATGAGCCCTGGTCTGCAGAGCGGCCGGAGGCCCTCAACTCCATGTTTATTCTACCCAGGAGGGAAAGGAGGGACTGAGAAAATGTCACTGAGGGCCACACTGTGCAATGGCATTTTAAATGCATATAAACTAACAGGGACTAGGAGCCTGAGGACAACTTTCTGCAACGCAGCACAAGCCCAGAGGGCCCAGGACCCCAAAGAAAATAAGGCTAGAGGAATAGAGAAGGGGAGATCCATGCTAGGAGAAGCCATTGAATAGCAGCAATGGTTCTGATCAAGAGGAAAAGCAAAAATCCCCTCAAACCCACAGAGCCCCGGCCAGCAGCATCTGGGTCCCGAGTTTATGTGAGGCCTTTCGTGGCCTCCAGCGTTGTGAAACTCACACTTAGCTCTGAAGAAATCACAAGGTGTTCTCTGATATTCAGCATTAATAAAATGCATGAAAACCTGAAAGCATCTGGCTTACACAACACATCGGGCTCCAGCCTGGGGTCGCAGGACGTCAGCCCGCGAGACCTTTAGAGTCAGCAAAGCAGTTGGCAAACAGACGGGACCTAGACACTGCTGAGAACCAGGGGGTCGAGTTGGGGCGCGCCAGTCAAACACGCAGCCGAAAAACTCTCCCGAAGTAAATGGATGGAGAGAAAAGGGCTGCTGTCGGAATCTTCTTCCACAGAGGATCACACTCAGAGCCGCAGGACCCACAGCTGGTGACCCCGGTGCCGGGCGGGGACAGGGCGGGGGGGGGCTGCAGTGTGCACCCCAAGACAAGCACACAGCCGGCATGGAGCAGGGGAGGGGAGAGGATGGAACAGCCCCTTCCCGGCATGAGGCCCGTTTTCGCAGAAGGCCACGGTCATCTTTTTTTTTTTTTTTAATATTTACTTTTACATACAAGCTGGGGTACAGGCCAGAGGCGTGGGGCAGCGAGAGGGTTCACCAGAGACTGAGTGGGGAGCAGAACAGGCAGATGGACGGAAACACACTGCTGAGGGGAGCGGCCGGCGTGGCAGGAGAGATCTGCTGCACCATGTGGATTCTCCCCCACCGGGCCTCGAACTCGCATCGCGAGCTGCCAACAGCTCCAGAGCGCAGCTCTCAACCGCTGCGCCACCAGGGAGGCCCAGGACACGGTCATCTGAAGTCCACCTTGAACAGGAAGTCAGGCCGCTGGGGCCAGCCAGGACCTGGAGCCCGCAGCTTTGCGCCCCACCGGGCAGCGACCTAACAGCCCAACGGTCTCTGCAGAGGCGTCTGCTTTGGCCCCAGGCGCTCTGCGGTCACACCCCTGCCAGGCTCCCTCGTCCTGGCTGCACGTGAATGAATGAAAGGTTCTCTGCCTCTGCATTCTCATTCGTGAAACAGGAGTGATTACAAGAGGGCATCACAGCTTACTAGGAGGATGAGGTAACAGAGAAAGAGGCCTTAGAAAGCTTGCCTGGGGCCTCCCTGGGGGTGCAGGGGTTAAAGTCTCAGCGCCATCAAGCTATCAGGGAGTTCGATCCCAGCCAGGGAGCTTCCCACATGGCGCAGCAGACCTCTCCTGTCTCCCCACTGTTCCCCTCAGCAGTGTGTTCCAGTAGATCCACCTGTTCTGCTCCCCGCTCTGTCTCTGGTGAATCCTCTCACCCCTGCACCTCTGGCCTACACCCCAGCTCTTGTATGCATCAATAAATAAATCTTAAAAAAAAAAAGTGTCTAGCCCTTGCTAAGAGCCTGTCCAACATCATCCCCTCACCCCGAGTCCAGCTTCTCAGACCGAGCTGCTTTGGGGGGTCTCCACCGGGCGTCTTGCTCGAGAGTTCCGGGTTCACCTGCAGACGGACTTGGATTCACATTCCGGCTCTTCCCACCGTGAGCTGCGTGATGTGACAAAACCTCCCCACCTGTGCCTTGGTTTCCTCGTGCACGCAACCTTAATAATGCGTCATCATGGAGCTCATTAGAACCAAATGAGCTGCAGAGAGTGAATCGCCCAGCTCAGTCATCGCTCAGTAATGGTGGCTATTTTTTTTAATTTTAAATAGTTTATTTATATATATATTTTTTACATCACTGTTAATTTGTTTTACAATTGCTTTCTTTTCTCAGGTGTAGAACCCATAGAATTTCCACCACCAATTCACCACCATCACCATAGTCCCTTGTGCTCTTCCGCCCTCGTTTTGGTCCCTCCCCCTTCTCCTCCTCTGCAGAATGTCTCTGAATTATAGTTTTTTGTTTATTGTTGTTTTGTTGTGTTGTGTTTTTTTATTGTTATTATTTTTCCCCTGATCCCTTATTTGGTTCCCCTATATTCCTCCCATAAGTGAAACCATCTGATATTTTTCTTTCTCCTGTCTTATTTCACTGAGTATAATCCCTTCTAGCTCCATCCATATTGCTGCAAATGGCTTTATTTTATCTTTTTGATTGCTGAATAGTATTCTATTGTGTATTTAATTGGTGGCTATTCTGATGAACAGCTCTCCCTGATGAGGAGAAACCAAGAAGCTGGAATTCAACCATCTAAAGTGTCATTGGCGGAATAACGGCTCCCCAAAGATGTCCACAGCCCTGTGACTACCTGGCCCAGCCCGGCATATAGAAGTGACCTCGCTCATCAGCTGACTTAAAGAAAGGAGACCAGCCTGGATTCTCCAGGTGGCCCCAATGTAATCACAGGAGGCCTTGAAAGCGGAAGAGGGAGGCTGGAGAGAAGGTGGGAGATGAGTCCGGGAAGAAGGCAGAGGCCCCAGGGGCTGGTTCCGACCGGGCAGAAGGAGCCACAAGCCAAGTGAGTGGATTCTGACCCAAGCAAAAAGCTGGGACCTCCCTGGAACCTCCAGCAGGAACACTCCCCCGCCCCCAAGCCCTGGTTGAAGCCTGGGGAAGCCGCACTGGCCCTCTGACCTCCAGAACGGTAAGATGAAACATTTCTAATGTTTTAAGCTGCTTAGCTTGAGGAAATTCCCTCCACAGGAAACTCATCCAGCATGGAAGATTCAGACTTGGCCTTGGATTTGAAAGGGAGGCAGAGGTCTTGCCCACCTGCCGTGGGGAGGAAGCCTTGCTTCACTTGCCCTCTAGAAATAAAACTAGAGACAGCCACTGCCTCAGTTTCTCCTGCTCTCCTGCCTGTTGGGACCCCAGGGCTCACGCGGGGTGGCGGCCGGGGGCAGTGTCTATGCGGGCTGGGGGCAGTGTCTATGCAGCCTGCTGCAGGGAGGGGGCTTCCGTTTGGTCAGGCCCCAGGTGGGTCCCCCAGCGCAGGGCCCTGGGGGAGCAGGTGGACCCTCTCGCAGCCCAGCACAGGCTGCTGGTCCTTTGTAGGGGCAGGAAATGGCTTTTAGCATTCAAGCCCCAGAGCTCTGAGGAGCAGTGATGTCTGCTATTTCCTTGGCGGAGAGCTCCGGTAAAACGGGAATCGGGTAAAACAGGAAGCCGGTTGCCGCCCTGTGGACAGCTCGCTGACATCAGGCACCGCGGTTTCTCCTTTTCCTCTGCAAACTGACTGGGCTGCCAGGGCCGAGGAGGGGTCCGCTTGGAGACCGGGCCCCCGTTCTGAGCCAGCTGCTCTGGCCATCCCAGCGGCCGCACAGTCTTAACACAGCCAGATCTTAAGTGCTTTGTTTTCAGGGTGACCAGGTAAACACCCCTGGAGTTCATGTCCACCCTAAACAAATCATGGGATGGGGTCGCTACCCCAGAAATGCCCCTCCCTTCTCTTGGCAACGCCAGCCAGCACCTCCGGCTCCCAGAGGCATCTATGAGCCACTTTCTGTCCCAACAGCCCAGATTGGGCTTTTCTAGGATTTTCTACAAGTGGCAGATACCACGGGGGTCCCTTTCTGGCTTTTCTCTCACTTCCCGTAGTTTCGAGATCCATCCATGCTGTGCGGATCCCGTCGTCCAGTCCGCTTTATTACTGAGCAGTTTTCCTTCATGTCGATGGAGCTTATGTCAGAAAATCCGCTTTGTTGTGAAGGCCAGTTGGTTTTCTGCGGGCGTGGCTGAAAAAGCAGCTACCTGTGTTCGGGTGCACACCTGTGTTCACTTCTGGGGGTAACACCTGGGAGTAGAACTTAAAAGAAACTGCCATTGAACCCTTTTCCAAAGAACTTGCACTTCTGCAGCAATTGAATAACGGAACCACGGCCACCTCCAGGTGGTTCTTTGCCATCACCAACATTTGTCTTTTTGTTTTGTTATTCTAATGTGCGTGAAATTCTATCTCGCTGTGGTTTCAAATTACATTTCCCTGATGGCTAATGATGTAAGCCGTGTCTTCTGGTGCTTATCTGCCTCACCTAAGTCTTTCTTCTTTTGTGAAATGTCTGAGGCTCCTGTGCCCATTTTTAAAATTGTTTGTGTGTTTTTATAGTTTTCTTCATATTCTGGATACACCTTCTCCCAGTATGCCTGGTCCATTCATTGTCTTAATATCTATAGACAAACAGAAACTTAAGCTGGCATTGCTGCCCCATTTATTTTTCTGAACATTTGTGTTTTATAGATCCTAAGAAACAGTTTCCTCTCCCAAGTGTAAAGGTATTTTGTTTTCCTTGAGAAGATTTCTAGTTTTGGCTTTTCCATTAAATTCTGCGACCCATCCCAAATTTATATTTGTGTCTGGAGACAGAATAGGAAAAAGAACCAGCAAATTCTGGGCCAGAGCTGTGGAGATATCAGGATGATTATTTCTGAGGTTCGACAAACTCTTTCTATAACAATCCGGAGAGAATATTTTTGGCTTAAGGGGCCAACAATCCCCGCCGCCCTTCTCAATGTGCTTTCGTAGTGCAAAGCCAGGACGATATGTAAACAGAGGGCAGAGGGCGGGCCGTGTGCCAGGAAAGCTATTTATGGACCATAAAATGTAGCTATCATGTAATTTTTATATGCCACAAAATATTATTTTTCTTTTAATTTTTTTTTTTTTTAGTTAAAAAAAATGTCAAAATCATTTTTAGCTTGTGGGCTAGAAAAACAAACACCAGGCAGACTTGACCTACAGCTTCAGGTCGGGGTTCGCCAACTCCCGGCCACTCAGCGAGGCAAACATTCAAGGAGCGCAAGGACGCACTGTGATGGGGGGAAAGCAAAGAGCTGTGTCCTGTGGGTGAGAGAATAATAGGCAGTGGGTAATCTACTTTGGATGAGAGCAAAAGGAATTATAACTAAACCACAATGAGACACCACTTCACACCCATTATGCTGGCTATTATTTTAAACATAAAACAACACAGAAAGCCAGAAAATAGCACATGTTGGTGAAGATGTAGAGAAACTGGAAACTTTGTGCATTACTGGTGGCAATATAAAATGCTATGGCCATTGTGGAAAATGATGCAAGTTAAAGACAATTTCCATAGGAGGCAGCAATCCCACCCCTTGGTATGTAATCAAAGAATTGAAAGCAGGGATTCGCAGAGGTATTTGGCACAGGCCAGAGCAGTGCTATATACCATCGTCAAAAGGCAGAAGGACCCAAATGCCTATCCATGCATGAATGAATGTGTCTAGGTAGAAAGGAATATTACACAGGCATTAAAAAGGATGGAATTCCATGCCTGCTACATCATGGATGAAATCTGAACATTGTGCTAAATGAAATAAACCAGCCGTGAATAGCGTATAATCCACTTACCGAAAGTATCTAGAACAAGCAGCCCCATAGAGACAGAAGTATCACAGAAGTTATGGGGACTGGAGGAGGGGGAATAGGGGTTATTTAATGGGTACAGAGCTTCCATTTGGGATGATGAAAAGTTTTGTTAACTGATAGCGTTGATGGCGACATAACATTGGAAATATACTGTCACTGAATTGTATACTTAAAATTCACCATTGTAACTTTTATTATGTTACAGATGTGTGACCATGATAAGAAGTAATTTAAAACAATTTTTTTTAAATTTATTTATTTATGCATACAAGAGCTAGGGTGTAGGCTGGAGCGGGGGTTGAAAGGGGCAGAACACGCAGATTGACTGAAATCCACTGCTAAGGGGAGCAGCGGGGAGGCAGGAGAGGTCTGCTGCACCATGTGGGTCAGCTCCCTGGCTGGGGATTGAACTCATGCTGCAGTGGATGCCGACAGCTTCATAGTGCTGAGAGACTTAACCCCTCTGCCACCAGGGAGGCCCCTAAAACAAATTTTAAAAGGAGAGATCACTAAGGGTCTGGCCATCACACCGTCACTTCATCTTCACTACCTGAAGCAGAAGGTGCTGTTCACATCATACCCATTTAACGGATGAAGAAACCGAGGCACTGAGAGGTTTGATAACTTGCCCAGAGTCAGTGGGTGCAGATCAGCACCAGATTCAGGTCCCGGTGGTCTCCTCTGGGGTCTGTTCTTCCAGGCCCCAGGCCACACCGCCCCTCAATGCAGTGGCCTCTCCTCAGCTGCCTGGGACTTCCTGGAGCATTTAAAAATCCCCACATCCATCTGGGTGGCACCAAGTTAAACCAGAACCTCAGGGGGCTAGACCAGCTGTAAAAGCTTTCCAGAGGCTTCCAGCATGCCACCAAGGTCAGAGAGGTCAGTGGTCTGGAGTGACCATTCAGCTTTGGCCTCAGAAACGAGTAGGCACCACCATGGGGGCAGGGGTGGCAGAGAAGGAACCTTCTGGGCCACCCATCTTATTAGTCATGTATTTGTATCAAGCTACCTTGGTCTCTTCCCGGTGTGAGAATAATGGTGTGTCTGCTTACGGAGCAGCTGGCTAATATTTCCTGGGCAATTATGCCCCACAGGTGACAATACAAATGCTTCACATAGTTTACCTCCATTAGCCACTGATGATCGTATGACGGAAACACCTCATCCCCACTTTGCAGATGCAGCAACTGAGGCCTAAAGAGAGCTGCTCTTGCCCAGGGCCATCCTGGCACTGAGTGGTAGTGGGGGGCACACAGGGGTATGCTCAGCTCGCTGGGCCCCTTCCCAGGAAGCTCCCTAAGGGCAGCCCAGACATGAGGAAGGATGGGACCCCCCCCCAGAGGGGCTGAGTGACTTGTCAGTGATCACTGGGCCAGAAAAGACCAAGATGTGGACTTGACCTTGGGCCCAGACATCCCCCCCAGTGCTGTTCCTCCTGCACATGAGCAAACAGACAAGCAGAGGACAAAGCAAATGCACAAGTTGTAGTTCGCAGTGAAAGGACGCACCATTCCCTCCAGGACAACAGCACGATAGTAAGAGCTCAGCTAACACTGACTAAGGGCTCGCTTGCTCTGTCCAGCCTCTGAATGATGTGTTTGAAATGCATCCACCCCGTCGATCTTTGCCAGAAAACTATGGAAGTTACCATTTGTATTTACAGTTGCAGAAGCGAGGTCCAGAGTTGCTGGTAAGCCTCAGTTTACACAGCTGCTTGTGTGCCCTTTAGACACAGGTGAGCCCTGGAGTGGAAGCAAAAGGAGGACTCGAGACCAAATAGAAAATACCTTTCTCAGGAGGAGAGCTCAAGGAGGGCAGAGGGGGTGGCAGCTGTTTTCGAGGCGCTCAGCTCCCCTTTCCCACTCTTGGGATTACAGCGCCCTGGGTTTCCTTAGAGGGTGAGGCGCACCCCTATGGGGGCATCATGTAATTGTCAAGCAAGGCACCAGTGCGCCCCTCGTTGACAGAGGCGTCCATGGCCAAGATAAATGATCAGACCAGATCCCGGGGTGGATAATCTCCAGCAGAGTGCAGGAGGGCGGAAAGCAAATCGCCACTGCAGCTCCTCCGTTCCAGAAAAGTCTCTGAGTCATTTATATGTTCTCTAGACACATAGGATCTCTACCCCCCCCTCTCCCCCGCCCCCCGTCCCTCTCTCTGCTTCTCTCTGCTTCTCTCTTCCTTTCTTAGTTCCCAATCCCCCATCTGTACATTACTCAATATCATTAAACTTTTTTTTCCCAGCCTAAGTCAGGCAGAGTTGGTTCCCTTTGCAAGAGGAAATGTCAACACAGCTATATCTACACATGGACTCGGGTTCCAAACCTAACAGCTGGGGAAACCGAAGTTCAGAGGAGACTTCCAAACTTGGGGGCAGGGAGGCAGGCGGCTCTGGGATCAGTCAGAGGTCCCGGGGCATGCCGGGTGCCTCTGCCCCTTGCTGGTTATTGATTGATGTGGGCCCTTGCCTTAACTCCGCAAGCCCCGGCCTCATCTCGACTGTAGGGTAAAGGCAGACCCAGCTCCCAGCCTGTTGTAGTAAGGCAGTGAAGTGCAGAATAACCCTTGGCTGTTATTTTAGTTATTATTCTTCTAGATTTCTTCTGAGAAGTCATGCAAAGCAGGAATGCAAATTGCAAAAAAGGATGCTGAACAGGAAGGCAATAAAGAAAGTCTTCCTCAAAGGGGATGTTTATTCCAGAGGCACACAGGGGGAAGTTCAACCAGCTGTTTTCCAGGAAATCATCCACTTAACCCAGGGTGAGCTCTAAATTTTAATAACTAGTCAGTGTCCAAGGACTGGAAAGAGAAGAAAACAAACAAGGATGATATAAAAATCTGACCACATACTGCAGACACGCTGAGGTCTCCAAAATCTCATCAGAATTCCAAGTATGGAGATACAGCTCATCTCTCTTGGGGAAAGAACTAAACTCATTACCAATATCCTATTTGTAGCTTAAAAATGACATTAATAGAAATATCAAAAGTCAAATACCAAGATCACTAGGATCTTGGAAACAGTAAGATGTAAATGACTCATTTGTACTCACTCACTCCCCCTTCCCTCTCCTTATCATCTTCCCAGCACCACCTCAACTTGCTCAGCTCAACTCAAATGTCACCTCCTCCAAGAAGCCTTCCCAGCTCTCTCCAATGGAACTAACCTCTCAGAATCTTTATCACGAGCAGCAACATGCTTGCAATGAGATGTTTCTGTGGCTGTTGGATGGGTGGCTTTTCCCAAGCCAGCCTCAATTGCCAGGCAGCCAGAGACCTTGCCTGCTGCATTCCCTCCCGACGTCAGGGCACATCAGCTCCAGATTCATGCTAGAAACTCTCTATATCTTTGTTGATTGAATGATGTCGGTAAACTTCTTTGAATGACCACTCCCTCAATAAGGACTTCAGCCCTTAGCACATGTTCTCCGATGAAGAACTCCGTCACTCATTCATTCAGTTCATTACTGATAATTTAATTCTGTGAGTGCTTACTACCCACCAGGCACTGCCATGGACATTGGGGACAGAGCCTTGACAAAAAGACAAAATCCCCGCCCTCGTGGAACTTAATTGAATTGGAGGGGGACTTTCCATGATGGATAGGTCTGAGGAGTCCTAGTGCTCTGGCGAAAAATGAGTAGGAAGAGAAATAAGGGGGCGTGGGGCAGATTTACAGAGATGCTGAGAAGGTCTCGTTTTTTCCTCTAGAACATAGGATTTTTTTCTTCCTGTTTTTCTTGAAGTAACATTGCATAGAACATCACTCAGCGTTCAAGTGTGTGTTGTCGAGAAGCACCTGGATCTGTGAGGTCAAGAGCAAGGGCAAGAGTGGGGGTGGGAGCATAAAGGTGGAGGGAGTGGGCTGGAGGACCCCAGATTTTACTCCTAGATGGGAGTCCTTGGGGATCCCTGGAAGGGATGTGCATTTAAAATGCTCTTCAAATAACCCATCTGGGACTGCATGAAGGGAGGGGACCCCGGGGAATGTAGGGGGACGAGGTAAGCTCCTTGTTTTCAGCTGGACCAGGACAGAGCAGAATAGGATGATAAAGTGTCAGCATCTTTGATGTCAAAGATACCGGGTGGTGGGGGGTATAGAGGGAGTCGGCAGAGCCAGGCGGGACCTGTGATGGAGGCAGAGGCAGCAGGGCACACAGGGGGGTGGCAGGGATTGGAGAAGGAAGGATCCAGAAGGCTGCTGAGGTTGACCGTCCTGAACTAAGGATCGAAAGACACCAAGACAGGGCCTCCCTGGTGGCGCAAGGAGTTAAGTCTCAGCACCATGGCTACCAGCAGCCACGGCAGCCTGAGTTGGATCCCCGGCCAGGGAGCTTCCCACAGGGCACAGCAGACCCCTCCTGTCTCCCCGCTGCTCCCCTCAGCAGTGCACTTCAGTAGATCCGCCTGTTCTGCTCCCCACTCTGTCTCTGGGGAATCCTCTCAGTCCCCACACCTCTGGCCTACACCCTAGTTCTTGTGTGCATACAAAAACAAATCTTTAAAACAAATTTTAAAAAAAGCCACACCAAGACAGTAGCCTCAGGCGCCGACAGAGAAGCCACCTGCTCACCTGGTCAGTTCAGTGTGAGACACTGAGGAAGCAGAGCAGGGAGCGCAGCTGGACCTAAAGAGCATTAATGAGATAGGGCACCCAGGTGGGACAGTGGGCGGATGTGCCTCTGCCAAATCCTCCACGGGAATTACACCTCCAGGTAATCAGCACCCCAAAGCCCCTCTGCACCCCTTCCTGTCACGCTCGCCCCTCACCAAAGTGCCCACTGCCCTCGCCTAGCCAGTACCTCTTAGGGACATTTTTTAAAGCTATAATTAAGCCATAATCATCAGCGGCAGGAGGGGACACTGGCTCCAGCGTTTCTCAGGAAAAGCCCTCGCTGGTCTTTTCTTCTCAGCTGAAGGTTTGGTTTGGTTCAGTTGCTTGTAATTTTGAGGTTTGCGTGTTTGCCTTTCTCTTTCCCAGGCTGAGGTGCTGACTGTAGAGGGTCGGGAGTCCCATCTGTGCCCCCCCAAACCTGCCTCTCTTGGGGGGGTCCACCCACTGCCTTTCCTTCTGAGGTTCATTTTACTGGTCCGACTCCAAGAAAAGGCTCCTCTTCAGCAACTGTTGCCAATTCTGGCCTTGCATTTTCGCCGGAATGTTCTTAGAAAATACAGCCAATTTCGCTCGGTCTTGAATGGCAAGATCCCCCTTTACTCTCTTCTCTGTTTCTCATCCTCTCCCCTCTCTCCGCTCCAAGGGGAAAGCTGGGAAGGCTTCTTGGAGGAGGTGACGTTTGAGCTGAGTTGAGGCTGTGTGGGTACAGGGAAGAGTCAAGAGAGGGCAGGGCAGGAGTTGAGAGACCGATCTGGCAGAAGAAACTTCCAAAGCCAAGGCTCTGAGCCCCTGGGTCCGGGTTAATCATTTTCCAAGATCTGCCCCCCTGCCTCTCCCCCTCCCTTTCTCTGCTTTTCCCACCTTCCCTGCTCTCTCCCTCCCTGCCCCCACACGCCCCGCCCTTTCTCCCTCCCTCCCTGATTCCTGTGGTCATTTCTCTGGGCGATAGTTCCCCTCACACTGGTCTCCATAACCCTCTGAGGCCACCCAGTGAGGGCACCCGCAGAGCTCAGGGAGGCCGCGTGGGGTGGGGGGGCAGCTTGGTGGGAGGCTCAGAAGGAAAGGGTGGTCCTCACCTGTCTCAGGAGACCCTTGCCCCATGGTCTTTTCTCTGGAGACATCATTTGGCCTCCTTGACTTTGTGGGTTTCCTACCTGAGACTAAACAGCGACCTTTGCCCTCCCACATCCTGTCGGCACCAACTCGCACACACCCCGCACTGTACCGGCTGTCAGTTGACAAAATAAAAGTTCTAACATTTCACTGGGCTCTTTCTTAACAGCTTCATCGCGATAGAATTTTCAGGCTATAAAATGTATTTATTTTTTTCAATCAGGATTTTTTAAATTTAATTTATGTCCTTTACATTATTGTGTATCCCCTGTAGGTGTCCCACCGCCAATTCACCCGTGCACCATCACCATAATCCCTTGTGCGTTTTTCTCCCCTATTTTCTGTCTCCCTCCCCCTCTCCTGTAGAATGTCTCTTATTTATGGTTGCCTGCTAGTTTTTGTTTTTGTTTATGTTTTGTGTGCTATTTTCTCCTTCTGATTTCTCGTTTGGCTCTCTTATAGTCCTGCTATAAGTGAAACCATTCGATCGCTTTCTTTTTCTTCTGGCTTATTTCACTGCGCACGATCCCTTCTAGCTCCATCCATGTCACATGTCTACAATGGAGTACTAGTCAGTAGTCAAAAATGATAATTCTCAGGCCATAAATTTTACTTGCGACTGTCTAAGCTGTGCAGGATGGCCAAGCTGCATCTTGGCTGGGTCCTTTTGAAAATGGAGCCGCTGGGTGTGGCTCTCCTCCCCCACTTTGAGAGGCGACACTAAATGACAGAGAGCAGGTTCCGCTGCCCCCACAACCCCATTATTTGAATCACTCTGCCGCTCTGTCTTGCTCCTTGGCGCCCTGTTGATTCGTCCTTACGCTGTCAAGAGGCCTCCCTTTGGGGGGCTTCTGGTTGTTCCATAGGCTTTTTGCTTGTGTTTATTTAGTGACTTCACTCGGCTGTACCTGCGGGGTGAAGAGAGACCCCCAGCTCTGTGTGGTGAGTCAGTGGGCCGTGCTGGGCGGAGCTAAGCTCACCAGTCCTACCACCTGGTTCCTGAGGCTGGGGGAAAGGAAGAGACTTAGCAATGAGGTAGAGGCCGGGGCTGGACACCCTTCCACTGAAATCTGAGCCTGTAGTTGGACTCGCTTCTCTGAGTTTGTTTCCTCTTGGAAAGAGTGGAAAGTAAAATGACCACTGGGGAAGATTTGCTTGAGGAGGGGATGAGGTGATAGGTACAGAAGCACCTGATGCAGTCGATGTCTTCTCATCTAGAAATTCTTGTTGAATGTGAATCTGGGAAAATGTCCTCAGTGTTCTAGAAGTTCTGTTTCTGTTGTGGTCCTTGAATAAAAGCATGTGTGTGCCTAGAGAAGTGTGTGCCCGCTGTCCCCCTCCCCACTTAGGAACAGATAACGAGACCAGGGGTGATTAGTGGGGGAGCAGATGGGGGAAGGGGGAGAGATGGGTGTTCCAAAAATGGCTGCACAAATAAATAAGTACAAAACGAAGTCGATCTTTCTGGGGTGTGTGTGTGTGTGTGTGTGTGTGTGTGTGTGTAAAGCAACTTAAGAAAATGTATGTTTTGCTACAAAATTTATGCCTACAGGCATAAAAAAGTTTTGTGGAACATGAAGTGGTCATTTTAATTCCTGTTCTTTACAACAGGAAGCAGAAACTGAGAGAAGTGAGTCAAACTAAAGATTCAGATTATTGTAGGAGGGTTTCTGGCCCCTGGCTCTATTTTAAGTATCAGTTGGGCTTCTTTTTCTTCATTAGGCTTTTTTACTTCATTAGATTTCCTTGGTTAAAAAAACAACAACAACCTGTTACTTAAAATGAATAAATGATTAACTGTGTGAAATATTTAACTTGTCATGCCAAACCATTTAAACATTAAATATAATATTACTCTCCTTGAAGAGACAAAGGTCAATTCCAAGAGTGCCAGAATTTGTCAATCCACAAATTACTCCCAGCCTGTCTGTGCGCCACAGAGTTTGCTTGGATAATCAGACTTTCGTTTGACGAATACTTATTGAGCACCTACTGTATACCAGGTGCTGTTCTAGGCACCTGTACATTAAAAAATCAAGTCGGCAGGGATTCACAGGTTCTAGTTGAAAAGACAAACAATACGTCAGCAGCGACCTGGAGGAAGGGAAGGAGGCAGACCTGCAGGTGCCTGAGGTGAGGATGTTCCCAGCCAGGAGACCTCAGAGGTCTGCAAGGGCAGCACCTAAGATCAGAGAAGCTTAGTGGTGAAGCCACGCTGCCCCTCCCCTTTGCCCGGTGTCAGTGTCCAAAAGCACTGTGTAATTTAAAACTTCTTTTAAAAAATTTGAAATTAGGGCCTCCCTGGTGGTCCAACTGTTTAAGTCTCAGCCTTTGAAGCTGTCTGCAGCCACTGCGACACGAGTTCGATCCCCGGCCAGGGAGCTTCTCACAGGGCGCGGCAGACCTGTCCTGCCTCGCCCACTTCTCCCTTCAGCAGTGTACTTCAGTAGATCCACCTGTTCTGCTCCCCGCTCTGTCTCTGGTGAGTCCTCTCATTACCCCACACTTCTGGCCTATACCCCAGTTCTTGTATGCATAAATAAATAAATCTTTTTTAAAAATTGAAATTAGGGCCTCCCTGGTGGTGCAGCGGTTGAGCGCTGCACTGTGGAGCTGTCGGCAGCGGTGATGCAAGTTCAACGTCCGGCCGGGGAGCTTCCCACATGGCGCGGCAGACCTCTCCTGCCTCGCCCGCTGCTCCCCTCGGCAGTGTATTTCTGATCTGCCTGTTCTGCTCCCCGCTCTGTCTCTGGTGAATCCTCTTGCCGCCCCACGCCTCTGGCCTGTACCCCAGCTTGCATGTATAAATAAATAAATCTTTTTAAAAAATTTAAAAAAATAAAAAATAAATTGAAATTAAATACAGATGCATGTAGGGCTCAGCTTATGCGGCCCTGGACATCCTTCCTCTTTTCACATATTTAGTAAAAACCGCCCGTGTGAACTCACATGCTCGCGAAACAAAGAGACCTCGCTAGTGCCAACAAAGTTGGTGCTACAGCCATATTCTTTCACGGTCATTACGATGAATTTTTAATCTATTCTCCTCACTGTATGTTAGAATATGTGTGTGGATTTTATTACTGTGGGGCATGCCCATGTTTATTGACTGAAAATTAAATGGGTGACAGGAGCGCCAAGCTTTTTTTTTTTTTTTTAGATTTATTTATTTATGCATACAAGCTGGGGTACAGGCCAGAGGTGTGGGGAGTGAGAGGATTCACCAGAGACAGAGTGGGGAGCAGAACACGCAGATCGACTGAAGTACACTGCTGAGGGGAGCAGCGGGGAGACAGGAGAGGTCTGCTGCGCCATGTGGGAAGCTCCCTGGCCAGGGATTGAACTCGTGCTGCAACGGCTCTGGGTAGCTTCATAGACTGAGACTTAACCGTTGCACCACCAATGAGACCCCGCTCTAAGGTCTTAAGAGGAAGTTGAGACCCGCTGTTTTCTGTGGCCCTACGATGGTAAAAAAAAACATGCCCTGCTCGAAAGGAAACTACAGGAAAATGAGAACAATAGTGGTGATTAGTGATCATCATAACAACCATTTTTAGGGCACCATCCAACTGTGTGCCCTAGGAGTCGCCGCCCATGGGGTCCTCACCTGTACCCAGAAAGGCTGCTTCTTACCATGCCGCTCAGCCCTTTCATTCATTATTCTCTCCTTTCTCCTATTTCCAGTTCCAATTCTAGAAAGTCCAGTTTCAATAACGGCTTTGTAACGCGTCACTTTCACTATAGCCAACTGATCCATCGTCGCTTCTTCCAGAGCACTCTGCAGGTGGGTGGGTGGAGAGCGGTAGTTCCCCAACAGGGGCCCCAAATCCTCTACCTTCCTACCTTGGGGTGCTGGGTGGAGTTGGCCGCTTTTGGTCATTAAGACCATGACAGGGTTGCCGCCAGCCCCTAGGAGGTTGGGAAATAAAGAATGATCCAGCCCAAAATGTCAATCTCGCTGAGGATAAGCATCTTGGGTCTAGAGAAACTTCTGGAATAGATGAAGACGGGAGAAAACGAGTGGAGCTCATTATTTCCTCATGATGTTCCCGTGGCTTTCCCACCTAAAACCAGCACAAGAACTTGTACCTTTGATGCTGCTGATTCTCTGGTATTGCTTGTTCTTTCTTATTCCAGAAGACTTGGGTGTGTGAACGTCTTTATACAGAAACCCTGTTTACAAGAGGTCGGGAGGCTAGAGAGAGCCCACACAGGGGCAAATCAGCAAGCTAAAGGCTGACATGCTTTGCTTTGTCTCCCGTGGAAGGTGATGCTGTTTCTGCTCCCAGCAGAACCTGGAAGGATGTTCTGAGAGGGGGCATTAGCCCCTGAGTGGGGAGGAACACGTGGGTCTCCACCTGCCCTCTCTCCTATTGTTTTGTTTGGGAATAAACCCATTTTGTTGTTGGAATAACTGATGGCTTTTGTTTGAGGTCAGCAGGTGTGTGACTGAATCACCCCAGTTACACCCAAACATGATGGGATAAAAGAAACTCAAAAGGCCCCAGGACGATGAGAACTTTCTGTTGGGAGACCTGCAACAGTCTTCAGATTCTCAGTTTAATTTAATCAGCCGTAGGGTCAGCTGCACATGGCATTCTGCAGCAAAATAAGCTCCCCCCCCACCCCCCACCCCCATCAATGGGAAACAAAGGATATCCTAAGGATTCTCAAATGTGGGAACAACAGTCAAGCCGTTTCAGATCCATGATGCAGAAGCCGATTAACTTTGTAAACAGCGTATGAAAGTACCTGGCAGCGTTGTAGCGAGGACCCAAGTGTCCCTGTGTAATAGCCCTCTGTACTCTGAATGTTCCTGTGTCTATAAAATAGAATTGAAAAGAACCGCGCAGTAGAATGGAATTTCGTGTCTTCTCGTAATGTTGCTCTTAAAACATTTCCTCACTCCAAGATCAGTTCTGCTAAAACAAAAGCACTTTGGATCCGGAGGTAACCAACGCCAGCGGGGGGCAGGCAAGAGCTCACACTGGACTTCTAAGCTCTCCAGTGAAGACCAGGTACTTTCTGGAACATACTGACAGCAGCTTGACTGGGCGCACGGCTTAGACCAGAGGATGGATTGAAACACTCCAAACCAGAAGAAAACTTCCCTAAGAAACTGTGCGGTTTGAAATCCCTGCCCACGGCCCTGGCTTTCCTGGGCAGCCTTTTCTCTGGCTTCTGATCTGGCCCCATAACTTGCCAAGGAGTGGACTTTGGTAAAGACAAGTCTCCCTGCCAGGGAAAGGGAACTTTCTCCACCCCTCTCCCTCCCTCCATCTCTCTCTGGTCTGCTTGCCTGGGTCACCACCCTCTGCAAGTCTTCAGAGGCCAGGAAGTGAGTCTTCCATGGGGGTCTTGGCTGAGATGAGTCTTGCTTTTTCTTAGCCCTTTTGTAAGAGGGGAGTCCTCAGGAAAGGGGAGTGTCCCAGGATCCCCCCCCCCGGCCCCACCTCAAGCCAGAGAGATCCAAGACACCTAGGACTAGGAATCCCAGAATGCCATCATCACCGAGGGAAGGATGCTGAGGACTGAGGGTGGAGTTAAGAAATGGTTTTGGGATTTAAAAACCAGACCTGTGAGCTTTGGGGGGCTATTGCTCGTGGGTGTGGATTGCCAGGTTTTAGTGGGCCATAAGATTCCAGCTCAGCGGAACTGGCAGGACACATTCACCAATTTATTCTTTATCTTTTTCCTTTCCCTTTTTGTAAATAAACCCTTTATTAATTTTATTGTGTGTGTCTGCAGTTGAGTCTTTTAAGTCCCTTTTAAGTGCATGGGTGACAACCCAGACAGGCACCCCACTTATATCGGGGCTCTGTAACAGTTTGACCCACTGATTTCAGGTTTCTCCACACTAGGCCAGCTCTGGCAGGACTCAGGGGGGGTGAGGTTATGGGAAGGGAGCTGGAAACAGGCGCAGGGGCGATTTCACCCAGGGGAGAGTCACCTGACGCTCTGCATCTCCCTGGGCACCCACAAAACCAGAGGCCCCCAACCAAGAATGTAACCCACGGATCACGGGAGCTTGCCTCCAGTGGGTTTTTTTGAGGGGCAGAGGGGATGGAGATGGAGAGAAAAGACAGCATTCTGTCCAGAAGAATCTAGAGAGAAAACCTCTCTCTAAAATCCCTGAAGTTTGTTGCCAACCATTGAGAACACACCCGGCAGGAAGAAAAAAGTTGCCCAACCAGTTTGGCTATGTCAGTTGCTACTACCCAGAGAAGCCAGCAGAACCTTATCATTTCGGTTACACTGCCCCGGCCTATTCTTTTCAAGTCAATATTTTTTTTTTTAAATATATATTTTTATTGTTATTTATGTCTTTTACATTTTGTATTCCCCTAGGGTAGCCCACCACCAATTCACCCGTGATCCATATTTAAAATTTCAAGCTCTTCTGTTGCTGCTACTGCTGTCTTTGCCCTGGATTGATGGACACGTGGTCTGGGAGAAGCCAGCGCCATAGCAACAGGCTGGGAGGGGCAGCACCCTCACCCAGCGGTCAGGGGGTGGGAGGAGGTGGTGGGGAGGACCTGGTCACACTCCCTGACGGGCTCAGCTCTCTTGTCAGCTGGCAGCTGCTTGAGACACACTGTTGGGCCCCTGGGCCCCGCCATCAGGCAGGCTTTCGCCGGTGACCGGGCCATCTCAAAGAACCCACTCACCACACTACTCTGCTCTTGTTCAGGTAGCAGCGTTCGGCCCTGAGCTCCTTTCTGCTCCAGGGAGACACACAAATGGCCCAGGAAGTCAAGTCAGAGTAGCCCTGGCTTCTTTGTTCTCCGGAAAACAGTGCCATCATGTTTTGGGGGGAGCCCTTAAAGATGACTCTTAAATAGAAAGACACAGCCCCACCCCCCTTCCTGTCTGCAACAACGAACTCCTGGTTTTATTTTTTCACAAAAGGAGAACTGCCCAGGGAGGCTTTGGGAAGGCAGTGGTTTGAGACTTTTTCAAACGAAATTGCTCTATCAACAAGGCACAGTTTCCTAATTCAACCAGGAGTGCCGAGGTGGGTGCGCCCTCGCCGCAGGCCCTCCTTCAGCCCAGAGGCCTGACTGCGGAGGGCCCTGCCCCAGGCCTGTGCAGGCAGGAAGGAGACATCTCAGCTGCTTAATTGACAGACAGATGGCCTGAAAAATCACACAATGCGGGAGGTGGCGGCCACTTGCAGCTTTCTCGCCAGCTCGCTGGATTCATCTCTGGGTTCCCCCTGGGCTCTGGGGGGTCCTCCTTTTCCAACCAGAGGTACCAGATCATCCAGCTGATGGGCAGACCACACCCACCCTATCATCTAATAAAAGCAGTTCTGTGCAAAATAACTGAAGGGAAAGAGAAAGGAGATGTTTAGCAAATATTTGCAAGGTGGCCTCGAGGTGGCTTCCCAGACAGGGTGTTTGGACGTTCATGCTGGCGGAGATGTCACAGAGCGTGTCTGTCGATGTCCCTCTGGCCTGTCCTTGGATGGCTCTCTGCGCAGCGCAGGAGTCAGCTTTCAACAGGGCCCAGTTTTCTAGTGAAGCGGGTGAGAGTTTAAGTACCGGCTGATGTTACTCGATGAGTCTCTGCGCGCTTGTAAAATGGGGGTGTTTTCAACGTGGCATTTTATTATATGGGTTAGAAACAGAAGCGAGAGTGAGATGATGGACATACAGATGTGTCTCACGTAGTCCCGTGTGTGATGTGGGCTGGGCTCTCAATGAAAGGTCGTTATGACATCACAACTTCACAATTCATCACACTGTCGTGTTCCCCTGTGCCAGGAAAGGCAGCGTTGGGAGCACCTAGCCTGAGAGTATTTGCAGAGTTCTTCTCTGTTAGAACATGTTTGCTCAGTCATGGTCCTCTCCTCCCTCTTTATCTATAAATACATATAGAGTGTAGATATTTATAGAATAAGAAGTATATAAATCCTGTGCGCCAGTTGTAATTGACTGTGAAATTACTGAATAAACAGGGGATGAAAAGAAAATGTGAAGTTCTGGAAGCAGCATCAATGCACATTTTAGCTTCTATTTATTAAACTGTTTATTGACTTGTCAACATTCTCCTCGTTGCTGATTATTTTCTGGGCATGAATTTCCCTTGACCCACATTAGATGAGAAAGTGATCCATTTGCATCGTGAGGGAGACAAGACAGACCAAATCCAGAGGCGGCGGCCTGGCTGGCCTGTGTGAGGTGGCCAGATGGTGCCAGAGCTGTGTGCGGTCCATACTTACCAGCTGCTTTTGAAACATGGATGTAGAACAGGCAACACGTGTGTCCCCCCATGTCCGCAGAGCTATGGGCACAGATGCAGTCACCTTATACTATAAAATGTGTAGAATTCAATTGCCTTCTGCCTTCAGCACACTTTATCAAAGACCTACTACGTGCCCCAGAAGACAATCAGGAACGGTCACAAGTGTTGGCTTGCCCAAATGCAGACAGACACACACTCACAGGACCAGAGCAGTAGAGGCCCTCCTGTACTCCTTCTAGAAAGTTCACAAGAGTTGTTGTTTTTCTCCACAAACACATATGTTTTTGTCTCTTTGAGAAATATTTTTCATTTGATTTTGATTTTGATTTTTATGGAGGTATGTGTCCTGGAATAGTGTGGAGTATTGTTCAGAAATACTCCTCTTCCTTCCTGCTTGGGTGGAATATACTTCCCTGCCCACTGAACTTGAACTTGGCCATGTAACTTTGTCTCAAGGAGGATGCAAGATGCTGGTTCAGACCCAGATGTACCACACCCCCAGAACGCAGCCTGGGGCAGTGTAGATCAGCTGATCTCAGCAACCTGCAGATATTTTGTGAGAAGAAACAATTGCTGCTTGAAGCCACTGAGTTCAAGGGGAGTGTGTTAAAAGGCATTATTATTACAGCGACAGCTGGCTGCTGTGGATATCATATTATTCACAGCCACGATCAGGTCGTGGCACACCAATGTGGACACTAATTTAGAAAAGAAAAAAAGACAAATTTGATTAAAAAAAATATTTCCAACACTCACCTCACTGATTTGATTTTGTTATGTAAATCTCAGTCAATTATAGCTTTTTGTGTACTAAATGAAACTTGAGACCCATAAAGTTTAAATGAAGCAGAATGTGGTAAAAAAATAATAAGAGTGATGTGAGGCTCTTACTTACCTGGCACTAGGTAAAGCCTTTTGCCCCAAAATGCTTCATTTCAAAAAGTTGGTTCACTCATTAAAAAGATAACTTGCTGAGCTCTTCTGTGTTAGAATTTAAAGATCCTGTGTTGATTACTAATAGGTGACCCTTATCCTGCCCTTACCTTTGGCCAGGCACCAGTTTTGTGCTTGAGCTGATTTAATCCTCCAAACTTAATGTTGGAGTGACAATGGTTATCTCCACTGTACAGATGAATAAACTGAGGAATTGAGAGGGTGAGTGAGTTTCCTAGGCCTCCACAGCTCGTGTGTGGCAGAGCTGGGCTTCTGCTGGTCCCAGGCTGTACACTTAGAGCTCACAGGTTCTCAGCTGTCCTCATTTTGGGTGACAGGGAGTGAAGAAGCAAAACTTTACACAGGAAGACACAAGATCATTCCAGACCACGGGCGGGACCATGGTGGAAAAGAACAGGAAAGTAGGTGAAGAATAATAGGAAGGACTTGTTTTAGACAAGGGGCCAGAGAGGCATCTCTAGTGAGGTGTAAATATGAGGGAGAGGAAAGTTCAGGGAAGAGAGAACAGCAGGGAGGTTGGTCTTGAAGAAGAAAACAGCATGAATGTGTCCAGGACTGAAAAACGGCCTCAGCCGGCCCGAGGGGGCACGTGCATCATTGCCCTAAGTTAACTGGAACAAGTCCCAGTGATAGTCAAAATGAGGATTGGAACCCAGGAGGCAGTCGGCAGCTTTTACTTAGTGAGAACTATTCCAACACTCACAGGTTTGAGTTTAGTTCACAAAGATAGGGGAAGTGGGTTATTGACATCCCAAGTGTAATTATTCTTGCTGGGAGGCACTTCCGGTCCTAAGCTATTTTGTCCTAAAGGTGTGTTGACACTGTTGATGTACAGACTAGGGCAAAGGCTCGGGTTTAATCATGTCCCCGATTTCTAAAGAATACTCTGCAGAGACCCAAATGCTGGGCACCGCTGGTTACATCTTCTCTATCCAGCTCCTTGGTCATTAGTGAATCAGTTAATGGGGGTTGAAAGGCTGGTTTCACAGGCAGCAGATTTTTGCATCACTGCTGCCCTTCGAGTCTATGCAAATGACTTTGCTTTCTTGCCCACCAGACCAGGAAAGGGAGGAGAGGTTCCCGGAACACTTATGCTTATGTTCACACATAGGATAAGGCTGGGCAACAGATTTTTTTTGTAAAGTGCCAAATCAAAATATTTGAGGCTTTGTAGGTCTTCATCACAGTTACTCAGCTCTGACATTGTCACATAAAAGTAGCTCTACACAGTAAGTAGATAATGAAGGACAAAATGTGTACAAGGACACCGAATTTATTTATTTATTTAATTTTTATTTTTATTGTTATTTATGTCTTTTACATTTTGTATTCCCCTTGGGCAGCCCACCACCAATTCACCTGTGATCCATCTCCATGGCCCCTTGTGTTCTTTTCTATTCCATTTTGTGCCCTTTTCCTTCCCTCTCCCAGCCTCCCCGCTTCCCCCCTCCCACCCCGCTGATTGTCTCTCTCCTATTTGATTTCCTTATAGTCCTGTTATAAGTGAAACCATTCGATATTTTTCTCTTTCTTTCTGGCTTATTTCACTGAGTATGAGCCCCTCTAATTCCATCCATGTCGCTGCAAATTGCATGTGTTTATCTTCTTTGAATGCTGAATAGTATTCCATTGTATATATGGACCACATCTTCTTGATCCAATCATCTATTTTTGGACATCTGGGTTGCTTCCATACCTTTGCTATTGTGAACAGTGCCGCAATGAACATATGGGTGCATGTATCCTTTCGGATTAGTGTTTTTGAAGGACACCAAATTTAAATTTCAGTGTGACAGTTCCACAAATAGCAAGTGTATGTAAAGGTCCACAGGATCTTCACGTGCTGTCCATTTCTGACATATCAGAAGATCTCTTACTATGTGTGATGTGTCTTGACCTTGGAAAGCTATGATTTCTCTGCCCAAATCCAACAGAGGTCACCAGTAACAGAAAGAAAATTTTGAATCAAAGGAATGATTAGATTACTGGGTTCTTTAATCATTATATTAGTCAAGATTCTCTGGAGAAACCAGTTACTAAGGCATAACCTTCTGGGGTTTTGTCAGAGCTAAATGACTCAGGGCAGGTAAATGTTTGACTCCATTCTCGTCTTGCTTGCATGGTTTCCAATGAGAAGTCAGATGTCATTTTTATCTTTGTTTCTCCAGTGGTAAAACACTCTGGCCCTCTCTGGGCATCCCACCCCCCATAAGGAGGTGAGAGAGAGGATCTGAGAGGCATGGGGAGAATCACAGACAGGAGGGTCCAGGTTCACTGGAAGACTAAGGCCTGATTTTAGGACTGTAGGTTGTTTTACTCCCCCTTCCAACACCACATCAACAAAGGCCTATTTGCAGCGGTTCCTTCCACCAGGTTGATAGTGACAGGCTATCAGTAAAAAATTATAGGACATGATAAAAAGCAAAAAGCAGTGTTGGAAGAGACAAAGTGAGCATCAGAATCAGATGCCATTCAATATGGCAAGGATATTGGGATTATCAGACCAGGAGTTTAAAACAACTGTGATTAACATGGGAAGGGCTCTAATGGATAAAGTACACAACATGTAAGAACAGATGGATGATGTAAGTGGAAAAATGGAAATTCCAAGAAAGAGCCAAAATTAAATACTAGAGATAAGACACTGTGCCAGAATGTCTTTAATGTCTTACTAGTAACTGGACATGACTGAGTGGGAAATCTCTGGGTTTGAAGATAGTGCAACAGAATCTTCATAAACCAAAAAGCTAAGAGAATGAAGACTGAGCAGGAATTGGGGGGAGAAGGAACATTAATCCAAGCACTTTGGCACAACTTCAAAAGATATAATGTACATGTAATGGGAATACTAGAAGAAGACAGAGAGCAAGGAACAGAAGGAACATTTGAAATGATAATAACCGAGAATTCCTTGAGTCAATCCCAGCCACCAAATCACACATCCAGGAATCTTAGAGAATATCAAGCAGGACAAAGACCAAAAAACTAAACCTAGGCATATCATTTTATACTACAGAAAGTCAAAAATAAAGAAAAACTACTGAAAGAAATCAAAGAGGAAAATACCTCCTCTCCAGGAAAGAAAGATAAAAATCACATCTGACTTCTCAAAAATGAGGCAAACAAGAGGCTATAGAATCATATGTAAAGAAGTAAGAAAGGAAAAAACCACTAACCTAGAATTCTGGACCTTGCAAAATTATCTCTCAAAAGTGAGGGAAACATAAAGACTTTCTCAGACAAAAAAATTAAGGGAGTATGTTACCAGTAGACTTGCCTTGAAGAAATGTTAATAGAAGCTTTTCATCTTTGGATGAAAGTGGTCAAAAGGTATAAATTTCCAGTTATATTCATTCTGGGGCATGATGTATGACATGATAATGCTGGTTAACTCTGTGTTGTACCTTTGTAAGTTATTAAGAGAGTAGATCCTAAGAATTTTTATCATAAAGGAAAAGTTTTTCCCTTTTTTGTGTCTGTATGAGGTGAAGGATATTAGCTGTGATAATCATTTCACAGTATGAGTCAAATCATTATGTTTAATCTAAAACTTTTACAGTGCTGTATGTGAATTATATCTCAATAAAACTAGAGGGAAAAGAAGCTCTTTAGAAAAAAAAAGGAAAATAGGGCCTCCCTGGTGGCTCAGGGGGTTGAGTCTCGGCACTGTGGGGCTGGCCGCAGCCACTGCAACACAAGTTCGATCCCGGGCCAGGGAGCTTCCCACAGGGCGCAGCAGACCTCTCCTGTCTCCCTGCTGCTCCCCTCAGCAGTGTACTTCAGTAGATCTGCCTGTTCTGCTCCCCATTCTGTCTCTGGTGAGTCTTCTCACCCCCTACACCCCTGGCCTACACCCCAGCTCTTGTATGCATAAATAAATAAATCTTTTAAAAAAAAGGAGAATAATGTGTCAGAAACCTGCATCTAGAATAAAAAAGAGAGAGCATCAGAGAAGGAAAAAAGTGAAGGTAGAATAAGCACTTTTACTTTTCTTGTTTTTAGTTGATCTAACAAATAGACTCTTGTTCAAAATAATAAGAGCAGTAATGTGTTCAACTATGTGTGCTCGTATTTTTAAGTACAGTATATATGTGTATGTAAGTGCAGCTATATATGCTTATATGTGCTTATGTAGAAGTGAAATGAACGCCAACCATGCTGCCAGGGGTAGGAGGGAGGGATTAGCATCACTTTGCCTCTGGAAGTCCTGTCACTACCTACAAGCATTGTCCATTTGAAAGTGGGCGTGGCTCACTCAGCACATCTGTGTGTGTATTGCATGTATGTGTGTACACGGGCGTTTGTGCATATGTGTGCCTGTGCATGCATGCATGTGTGTGTCTGTGGGTATGTGTCTAATATGAGTTGCACAGGTGTGTGTATACGTGTGTGTATATGAATGGACACTGCAATTCTAGGGCCACCACTAAAAGAAGTAGAAAGCACAGCCCTGAGTGCCCTTCCCACTCGCTCACAGCCTGGGCAAGACCTTCCCACACGGGGTAACACAGAACTGGGCTCAGGACTTCAGCAGAGCCGGTGAGCTGAAGGCAGCTGTGTTCACTTGGCCCCTGCGCCGGAAAGAGATGCTATTTTTACTTCCCCGTGTGACCGCAGCTGGCACCACCACGATACCTTCAGCTGCACGGAGGGGGCTCCCGGCAGTGTAACCTCAGGATTTTCTCACCTCAGGACCTTCTGCAGAAAGACTGCAGCTGGCTGTTGACTTACCTGTTGGCTTCTGTGCCCACAGCATCTCAAAGCCAGATTTCAAAAAGGAAAATCATAGATGTTTGCATCATTCACCCCTGTCTCACGTAAAGCTGAGGGTACCTAGCTCAGAGAACTTCATAGAAGAATGAAAGAGGGGGCCTCCCTAGTGGTGCAAGGGGTTAAGTCTCAGCACTATGAAGCTATCCGCAGCCACTGCAGCACGAGTTCGATCCCAGGCCAGGGAGCTTCCCACATGGCTCAGTAGACCCCTCTTGTCTCCCCGCTGCTCCCCTAGCAGTGAATTTCAGTACATCTGCCTGTTCTGCTCCCCACTCTGTCTCTGGTGAATCCTCTCACCACCACCCCCCACGCCTCTGGCCTATACCCCAGTTCTTGTAAGCACAAATAAACAAATCTTTAAAAAAAGCAAAAAAGGATTTCATACACATCCCTCACAGAATATAAGCTCTCAGGTCATGCTACTATCATCCTATCATTATTTCTTAACTATGGCCACGACTGATGTAACTTTCCAGATTCAGTGAGGCAGAAAGAAGGGGGCAAGGACAGGTAAGGGGTGGGCCTGAGGGACTGAAAAAGAGAAAAGAAAACTCCTTGCCCTCCTGGGTTCGTGCAGGAAGAGGCGGACTCACTGTTAGTTGTGCTGGGACAGAGGTGGGGGCCTCTGGGGTCTTCTCTCCAGGTGCCATGGACTTTTCTCTAAAAATGGGCACAACTAAGTAAATGTTCCCCACAGGGCAGGTGGGCGCTCTCTCGTTCCCCCCGTCTTCCAGCCCTGGGCACCTGAGGACCAGGGCTTGCTGTATCTCAGCCTTGTGTTCTTGGCTTTTATCCACAGCACACTTTGCCGTAATGTTAGGTGAAACACAGATAGTCGCCATTTTCATCATCTGAAAGTAGTCAAATGTCAAAAATTGCACATGGTCCACCCTAATTTGTTCTACCCAGAGGTCTCTGGGCTTTAGCGAGTGTCAACTAATCTCAGTTCCTCAAGCTGTCAGCAATTTCTTGCTTTCAGGTTCTTCGACATGCGGTTCCCCTCGCCCCAAAACTCACGTGACCGACTTGCACCCAGGCTTCCTTGGGGTGCTTCCTCCAGGAAGAGTCACCTAACATTTCAGTCTGGGCTGGGGTCCCCTCCAACACCCCCCCCACTCAATTTTCCTAAAGCATCGTCTTCTCAGATTAGTAGTAAGACTAGTAGTAACAGCTAACACTACAGCCAGAGGCAGAGATTGTTGTATGATGATCAAAAGCCACCCCTTTACATGGTACAATGAAGATTATACACATGGATAGATGATTGATAGACAGATGACAGAAGACAGATGATAGAAAATAGATGGATAGATTGATGGATGATAGATAGATGACAGGTAGCTGATGATAGATGACAGGCAGATGATGATAGATAAATGATAGGTAGATAGATAATGACAGGTTCAATCGTCAGACAGTGCGTTGCAGTATATTGTTATTACCCCCATTCTACAGATGAGGAAACTGAGGCTTAGTTTTCCATGTGAAGTGTCCAGGCCCATATATTCCCAAGCGACAGCCCTGGGATTTACACCCCATCTTCCTCCTGAGTCCGCACCTTCATCACCAACCACGCTGCCCAGGGTGGCTGCTGTAACTCTTATTCGCTCGTCTTTCTTCCCCACTGGACTGAAGGCTCTTGCCAGGCCGATCCTGCGTCTCTGCTGCTCGCGGCAGCTGTACCTTCGGCCTCAGTCATATCTGGCACAGAGAAGGGACAGTTTTTTGTTTACTAGACGTGACAGAAGCCAAAGAAAGTCAGAAGTGATGCCACATGATCGAGAGGTATGCAGTGAAAGAAATAAGGGTCTGGACTCACTGATGGGGGACACCGGCCAGGAGGGGTCAGCGGGGTGGGGCAGGGCAGGCCTTTCTGAGGGTGCTGGGTCCAGTCCCTATAGGACACGCGTTTGGCTTTTCCCACCAAACTCACATGAAACCACGTGAAGTGTAGCAGAATAAATGATCTATGTGACATGTCTTGATTTTTTTTCTAAAGATTTATGTATTTATGTATACAAGAACTGGGGTGTAGGCTGGGGCGGGGGTAAGAGGATTCACCAGAGACAGAGTGGGGAGTAGAACAGACGGATGCACTAAAATCCACTGCTGAGGGGAGCAGCGGGGAGACAGGAGAGGTCTGCTGTGCCATGTGGGTGAGCTCCCTGGCCGGGGATTGAATTCATGCTGCTGATAGCTTCACAGTGCTGAAACTTAACCTCTTGCATTACCAGGGAGCCCCCTCCCCATCTTGAAATTTGATATTCAGGAGACAAGTGAGAAAGGTTGGAAAGCAAAACAAGAGCACTGCAGAGAGATTGACGGCGTCTAACACGCACACCTTATTATTTTAACAATCATTTGCCATTTTGTTGACTGTATTACAGACTTCAGATGCGCTTGGTATTTATTTGCTCCAGTGAACGAGTCTCTACCCTGGGCTTGTGGGCCAGAACCAGGGAGCCATCAGCCACCGTGGCCACCGGGCAGCTGAAACTCAACCAGGCAAGATCAAGGTGGGCTGTGAGTATGACGTACATGCTGGATTTTGCAGACTAAGTCCCAGAATGAATCTAAAATAGCTCATGAACAACCATTTTATTTTGACTTGATGGTGAAATGATAATATTCTGGCCACACCGAGTCGTAGAAAAGGTACCGCTATTCTCACGCTCATCAATTCCTTTCTTTCCTTTTGAATGGCTCCTGGACAATCTTCAATTTCTTGTGTGGTTTGCATTATCTTTCTGCTGAATAGCACCCTTCTAGAGGTTTACAAGCCAGTAAATAGATACAGGAATTAAATAATACCTTGTGTTGATAAATGCACAAAGAAAAATGAAGCAGGACAAGAAAATGGAGAGAGAGGGGCGGCCAGGCCTCTGCGTTTCATTTAGGTGGTACATGGAAGACCTTTCTAACAAGGTAATATTTGATTATCCAAAGAAGTAGCTCAATCTTGATTTCTAGAAAAACTGCTTGGAATCTGTTCTTTCATCAAATCATTAGTCAAAACATTGAATCATTGCTCATAGGGAAACTGAAGAATCAAAACAGTTGAAATATATTGTGCCTCTTCTGGGATAGGCTACTGGGATAGATTCCTGAATTTAGGAGCCAAGAATCATGATTTTTTTTCTCCTTCAAACAACAAGCAAATGATCAGAGAATCATCAATGTAGGCACAAGTCATAAAGATCTTATAAATAGATTTCCCCTTCCCTACTGTAGCTATTTCTAACCACATCATCCATTTTTATTTAATTCTGATAAAACAAAACCCATGTCTGACAATGGGCTAGAGGGGAAATAACCAGAGCTTCATGTGCCTCCACAGTCCAACTCAATCCCAAACAATAATCGTGTTTCCTGTATCCATAGCAGAAATGCACAGTCGTGGAAATTCTGCTTCAAGAGAGAAGCAAAGCTTAAGAAATATCCCATGTGAAGAGTATTGCCACGGCTGGAATAGAGTAATTTGAGCTGTTCTCAAAAGTACAGTAGAAAACTTAAGCCCAGATTAGAGGGTTCTGCCCAGGGGAAATGAAAGTAAACAAAAATCGAAACAGAGGAACTGTTGAAACTATAAAATCCGGTTGAACTTTGATCATTGGGGAGCCCTCCAATGTCAAGCTCTCCCCCAGCCGGGACTGTTCATTAGTGGCTGGATTCTGTTATCTCAGGTGCCTTGGGCTTCAGGCTCGTTGCATTTTAACTAACTTGACAATGGACACCACATTTGTTTGCAATCAGAACAATGAGTTTTGTACCTGAGTCAAGGGCTGTCTTTAGTGGATTCAAATCCAGTCAAATAAATCACTGTGATGCTTTTGCTTTCATATTTAGGGGCTCCTAAATGTATCCAGACTGCCGAGCACACTTCTGCAAACACCAAGCCCCACACGGTCGGGTGGTGATGGACACCAGCTCCCTAAGCCGCGGGGCTTAGCAGAGTTCTCCTGTATTTGTTTTATTCCAAGATCTTGGCTTTGCATGAATCAAAGACATTAAAACTGTTCTTCTGTTTTTTCTCATCTCCCCCAAAGAAAAGGGGGAAATAAAAGACACTTTATATTTTCTTTGTTTTCTAAAACTAGATCCAGTTTTTCCTAGTGACTCCCCAAAATAGAAACGCAGCCAATGGTTTAATCCTAGCCCCTGAGACTGACCCAGACTGATGAGACATTAATTAGGGAGACATTATCTCAGGGAGCCCTGGGACAGCATTGTGTCCTCGTCAGTGGTCAGTGATAGGTGAGGTGCTGAAACACGAACTTGCGGTCACAGTTCTTCCATACTCTTTTATTTTTTAAGATTTATTTTTGTTTATACATACAAAGCTGGGGTGTAGGCTAGAGGTGTGGGGGGAGGGGGGCGGTGAGAGGATTCACCAGAGACAGAGTGGGGAACAGAACAGGCAGATCGACTGAAGTACACTGCTGAGGGGAGCAGCGGGGAGACAGGAGAGGTCTGCTGCGCCATGGGGGAAGCTCCCTGGCCGGGGATGGAACTCGTGCTGCAGTGGCTGCCAATAGCTTCATAGTGCTGAGTCTTAACCCCTTGCGCCACCAGGGAGAATATGTGGAGAAGATACGGATATCTTCCATATTCTTGAATAAGAATGATGTGGCTTATTGCTTGTTTGTTGGCACTTCAAAAGTTAAAAGCAACCAGAATAACCAATTCTGTGTATGTGGACAGTTTCTTGTGCTTGAGGACGTATCTGGAAAAGCAGACACGAGTCCTTCCTTCCCCCAGAGCGCCTCCCCTACACCTCATCTCTCACCCACCCACCCCGATGTGCCTGTACTAGCCCAGCTCGCCAGTCGAAATCACAACACCAGCAAAAGAAACCCCACATGGCCCAGAAGCAAACACTCAACCAAGAAGTTCACAGCAGAATGTCGTTAGAGAGGAAATAGGTCCTTGCAACAAAAGAAAACAGAAACTGCATTAGAAGATGCAAAATGGATGAGAGTAATGGGCTTGGCTAGAAAGAGATTCATCAGCCTCCTTGCTTCTCTCAATTCCAGCTGCAGAAATATGCTGAAGAGAAGAAGCATCTCCCTGAGTCCTGTGAGGTGTAGGCAGAGCGATGTTCTGACTCCTGAGCCAAGGCTGTGGCTGGGCTGAGGGGGAGGACGGAATGTGGGCCCTTCTAACAACAGAAAGACTTTAGCTGGTATCTGTTCCCAGACTATAAACATTTGAATACTCCCTGCCAAGCACATAATAAAATTTTCCTCTCTTCTCTCTCCCCCCACCCCCCTGCCTTCTCTCTCTTCCTCTCTCCCTCTCTCTCTCTTTTCCTGTAGTTTGTACTATGCACATGTAAATCTGGATGAAACTTAGTGAGGGCTCCTACTTCAAGAACACTGAATTTTTCCAGGACTATCCCAAGAGAAGAAAGAAATATCTTTAGGAGATATTTTGCTCGTTGAAAAATTTATGTGCTCATTTCAGCCATTATTAGATTGGAAACAAGAAAAAAGATTCACTGACACACATCACAGCCAGAGATGTCCCCCCAATAAGCCTGTTTCTACAAACAGAAAAGGAACAAACACAGCTTCTCCACTGAAAACCTTCAGAGGGGCTTGCGTAATAAATCATGAATCTAATCCAAAAGTCAAACAATCCTCTCTCCCAAAAGGTGACACACTGAAATTTTCCTACAACTGGTTTAGATCAAGAAGCAAAATTTCTCTTTTACTTGGGAAGTACACGCTGACTCTAAGTCTCTTAGAGATGAATCATTTTGCTTCTGCATCTGACATGGGATTAGGTCATTTGTTTATTCCCGGGATATATTCTATCCTGGGCTCCACAATTTGTTCAAACGTTTTCTGGCGATATCTGATTTGTTCAGACAAAGACCAGAAGCTTAAATCTCACTGAAGTAACCAGTTGGGTTATTACCCAGGTTGGGGCAGAGCCAGAAGGCTGAGAACATATTCACCACGCAGGGCGGGACATAATTTCAGTTTTCATGGGAACTGTATCAATTCTAGGACTCTCCCCTCTGGGTTCAATACAGCTCTAGGTTCAAGGCTCTAAATGTCCTATTTTAACAGCAACAGAAGAGATTGGTAATTAACCAGGTGGATGATCTTTTTTACCTGTTAGAACATACTAGAAAATAAAAATAACCATTCCTTTTCTAATAACCTTGACATCTCTATATTACTCAACAAAACAAAAAAGGGAGTAAGAGAGACATAAGAAGATGGGAGGGAGGGAAGGAGAGATAAAGGGAGGGAGGAAGGAAGGAAATAAATAAAAACAGTATAAAGTTCAAGGTACAGAGTAAAGAACCCAGAGACAACATCTGGGTGGACTGTTGTAAAAAATCAAAAGTCATCCAAGTACCTCTAGACTCATTCCTTGAAGGGGGCATAAGGAACGCCTCGGTTTGCACGCCACACCACAACCCACCCCGGACTCCCACTAGCTTTATCCCTGGGTTTAGCGGATACATTTATCATATTTCACAATTCCCTGGGCCCTGGGCAAAGCACTCAGAAGGGTCTCTCCTCTGGAAATTCCTCAGGGAATAATGAGCCCTGGATGCTTAAAAAATGAGACTTGCAAACAATCAAATGTGTCTCAAAAGCTGGGGAACATTCACAGAACCTGAAAATACTGTGCACCCAACAAGGAAAAATGCTCATCGTACAGTGACCAGGCATGCAAAGACCGTGGAAAATAGGACCGGGCCGATACCAAGCAGAACTACCCAGGCAGCCCACAGAACCAAGAGAAATAATAAGCTGTTGAGGGGCCTCCCTGGTGGCACAAGGGGTTAAGTCTCAGCATATGAAGCTATCGACCCACAGGGCACAGCAGACCTCTCCTGTCTCCTGTTTGCTCCCCTCAGCAGTGTGTTTCAGTCAATCTGCCTGTTCTGCTCCCCACTCTGTCTCTGGGGAATCCTGTCACCCCCACACCTCCGGCCTGCACCCCAGCTTGTATGCATAAAGAAATCAATCTTTAAAAAAAAAAAACCCTTATATGTAGAAATGAGGACCCCCTTGCCCCCTTGCTGAGGTCCCCTCTCCCTAGCAGCCTTCACTTTAGGTAGCGCCACCTGGTGTGCAGTCTGCCTTGTCAGTTAGTCTGTGGCTGAGGGCAAGGGCTTTGACGGCTTAGGTCCCCACAAAAGTCTGTGACTCAGTGGATGACCCATCAGAATACTTTTTTGGATGGACGCAGCACAAAGCGAAATGAATGTGTGATCGCTTACAAATTCCGGAGCAAGACAACGTTCGATGTCTGAATCCCCCCAGGGGTCTATCCTAAGAGAAGTCAGAAAATGTCTCTCTTGTAAATGTCCTGAGGTTCCATCTTCATCTCATCAACTTCTCTCTGCCTTCGTGCTCTGTTGTGGGGTTTGTCTTCTTGCATCTGCCTCAACGTCCCTCCTCATCCACCTAGAGTACCAGTACCTGACAAGGAGGAGGGAGAGGGCTTACTGACCCAAGACTCATCTTGCTAAGGTTGCATCTGAAAAAGAGAGGAAAAAAACCTAACACTATAACCAAAACAAAAAAAAAAACCAGAAACTTAAGTGCGAACTCTGAGGGCTTGTGGGAGCAGTTCCTGGTGCTCGTATATTCTCTGTCTGGTTCTTGCTTTTTCTGATGTATCCAGTGGGAATCCATCGAGTTGCACATTTATGGTATACAGTTGTTTCCAAATGTATTCTGCATAATAAAAAGCACTTCAAATAACATAAAAATAGTTATCTCCATAGGTATTGAATTTTAAAAGAATACAGGCAGATTGAGGTTTTCTTTTTTTTTTTAAGATTTATTTATGCATACAATCTGGGGTATAGGCCAGAGGCATGGGGTGGCGAGAGGGCTCACCAGAGACAGAGTGGGGAGCAGAACAAGCAGATGGAGGAAATACACTGCTGAGGGGAGCAGCGGGCGAGGCAGGAGAAGTCTGCCGCGCCATGTGGGAATCTTCCTGGCTGGGCGACAGGCTATGAACTCCTCGAATGGCGCTGAGGACAGCTCCGCCAGCGCAGTGATTAACTGCTGCGCCACCAGGGGGGCCGGGATTGAGGTTTTCAAGAGGCTGCCACCACCAGGCTCCCCACTGGACCTCTCCCAGGAGCTCCCATTCTTGGGGTTGTGCTGGGATAAAGGGGGACTCCAGGCAGGAGTTAGGAACTGTCTTCATCCTCCAGACGCTTTCCAGGGGGTCCGGGAGCCAATGAGCCCTCGATGACGATGAAAATAAAAAGTTTAACTTGAAATTTCACAAAGCTTTTCCCCAAACGCTATTTCATCTGGTAAATGCGTGCGTGTCATCACCAAACCAAAGTAGAATCTATAGCGAGAAATGCGAAAGAACCTAATTGTTTGACGTGGGCAGAAGAGGAGCTCAGATTCCCCCCATAAAAGAGAATGACCCCAAAATGAGTATAATAGACATGTACTTAGTGGCGTGAAAAGATGCTCCTAACGTATTTGATGGAAACGTGGGGAACTGGCAAGTAAAATAAAGCAGACCCATCCCAAAGGCGCCCTCCGCTGCCCCGCCATGGCTGGGGGTGCGCTCAGATCCGCAGCCAGCTTCCTCTTCCCCTTCAGCTCCTCTGAGTAGATGTTCCTTTGTGGCACTCGGGCATTTGCTCATTATTCCTCCGCTGGAAGCTGGAGACCCCGCCGACGCCCGTGGGAGAGGCTGAGGGTCCTCCCAAGTCAGGACTGTCCTTGGATCCCCGGGGCTGAGCCCACATCGCTCAGCTCCTTCAGACGCCTTGGCTCATTCCTGTCGCCCCCGCCTCCACGCAGCGTCCTCATGAGCCGCAGCCTGCTAAATCCAGGGCCCCAGTCTCCATAGCCCACAGCGCATCAAATGCGTGGGGGAAAGCAGGACAACACACCTGTTTGCATGCTTTTTGATATGCACCTTCCAGCCGGGATGAGACTTTCCAGAGAAATCTGTAGGAGAGCAACAGGATTGAAACTCTGGTTTCTGCGCGCCAGCCACAGGCGGAGCCATGCCAGCCGCATCTGGGTACCACATGGCGCGGCCGAGCCAGGGCCCCTCGGTGATATCATCCCTGTTTACCTACATCCTGTTTGGGGTGCGCTCCAGGGTGCTGAGAGTCACGGGGATGTTGGGCGTCTGCTTGGGAGGACAGAACAAGGGTGGGCTAAGACAGCCCTCAGCGCCTTACTCGCCCCACCCCAGCCCTGCGCCCCCGGCTTGGAGACACACACTCTGCCCTCGGGCTAGATCCCAGTCTGCGGTTGGCTCAGGCTTCCAACCTCTCCTTGCAGAGCTGCGGATACAGTTTGCGTCCCAGGTGTGCCTGGATGTCTTTCTGCACTTCATGGGCCATGGTGGGGACCAGTGGTCAGACGAAGCAGTCAAGTATGACCTCGGTCTTTGCAGGGGGCGGGGACCCGAGCAGGAGCCCGGGGAGGCTTCCCAGCGGAAACGGAACTGCATTTCCACGCAGGCGTTGCTGCTCAGCCCGGGAAGTGGAGGCTAGTCAGAGGCCCGCAAGGGACAGGCATTGAGATGGAGGGAGATGAACCATCGAGAACTCGCGGCTCCTGTATTTCAGCCAAGGAGCCTGCCAGGGAGGGCAGCGGGAGCCGCTGAAGTCCTCAGCCCTCCCCAGAAGTGGTCTCCGCGGTGTTCCAGAAAGACCACCCGCGTTGCCAGAGGAGCGTAGACTGGGGCCAGGCGGGGCCTGCTCAGAGGGTGCACAGGGCCGAATATTTGGGTGGGTTTTTTTTGTGCATACAAGCTGGGGTGCAGGCCAGAGGCGTGGGCTATGAGAGGGTGCACCAGAGACAGTGGGGAGCAGAACAGGCAAATCAAGGGAAACACGCTGCTGAGGGGAGCAGCGGGGAGGCAGGAGAGGTCTGCTGAGCCCTGGGGGAATCTCCCCATCCTGCGTTGAACTTGCATGGAACCTGCTGACAGCACCCCCCGGGAGGCCCTATTTGGGGTTTTTTAAGTCTATGAATAAGTTCCAAAGCAGAGTGCATTGCTGGTGATTTTTATTTTTGTCTTTTTAAAATTTCAATATTCTGATTGTCTGTAGTCCACACAAATTATTTATAGAATTGGCCAAAAATCGTGGGACTATTTTTAGTGTGGGAGGAATATCGGACCTCAAAGCACAAACTTCCACCTGGTTTGTGGTGTCACGGAAGTGTGTTCTAGAAAGTTTAAAGAGGGAAGGGGGGAGTCTTGGAAGGCACAGGGACCTAACCAGAACTTCCACACCGCCTGCTCCGCGCAAGCCACCACCATGCAGGCAGGCTCCGGTCCACAGCTGGGCTGCACGGCGCTGATGCCGGCAGGTCAGGCCTGGTGGCCAGCTGTCCTTCCCCGTGTCACACATCCCTGTTGAAAGTGCCCTGACGCTTACCTCCCTTGTCTGTTGTCATGAAAGCTTCCTCACAGCGTCTTCATGGACATCCCAGTGTATGCGTGAGGCTGTGGGCCTCTGGCTCTGCCTCCCTCCCCCTTCATTTCCCTCCCCCTCCGCAGCTGCGGGGGCCAGGAGCTGCAGAGTCCGTCAGCCCCGAGCCTCAGTTTCCTCCTCTGCAGAATGTGGTTTCTGGGAGGACTCGAGCTACCGGATGTGTAAGTGTGTGACCGGCCCTTGGCGCCCAGAAAGGTCATCTACTATTATTCCTTTATTCCCTGGACTCCAGGTAGGCCAGCCGAACTGCAAAGGCTTCATTTGTCTGTCGCAGGAACTCCAGGGTTCCAGATGCGTGGATTTGGGGCAACGGGCCAATATCACACAAGGTTAACCCAGAGGGCCATATGGCAGTTAAAGTACGGGAGGGTTTCCACACCAATGGGTCAACAGCTGCTTCCCCAAGCTCTTCACTCCCTCCGGGCCCTCTAGGCTGCCTGGGCCTCTGGAGCCATCTGGGGCTGCCCGGATCCAGCAGGTACAGGGTTAACACGGAATTCCCCAGGGAACCTTCGGCCCCGCCCACTGCCTGCAGCCTTCTGATTGGTGGGTGCCTGCGCCAGGCAAATCACTTTGAAGCTCTGGGGTGTTTCCCTTTTCCCTTTGCGGCTTTGCATGTTATTTATTTTCATGACACAGATCTGGAAGCCACCTAAACGCTTCATAATGGGAGACTCAAATAAAAGTTGACGTTAAATAAATTTTGATTCGTTAAATAAATATATAAATAAAAGTGTTCCTTCTCTCAAATGCCATGCAGCGTTCTAGAAAGGAGTGAGTCAGCTCTCACGTGCAGCTATCAAACGCAGGTGGAAGGTGCAGAGGGTGACCTCCGCATACCCACTGTATCATCCCATTGGGGCGAATAAATGGAGCAGACCTTTATGGGTGACTCTAACGATATAAAACGCGATGCACTCAGAGCTGACTGTGCATACCTCCCAACTTAAGTCACGGATTACTGTTAAGTAAAATGAATTCTCAGTAGAGAATTCCAGTTTGGTCTTACATTCCAAAAGTGCATATATATTCCAATAGGCACATAGGCTTGTCGGCTTTATGTCCGTAGAGATCAATTGTTTTATTCCAAGTAGCACACAGCCCTGTGGACGACGTGAATGATGTTAATTGTGTGCAAAGCATGTCTGTGTGTTCCGGAACCTGTCAGCCATTGTTATTTCTTGGGTGTGGAGCGCAAGTGTAGGTGACAACTTTTGGTCTCACTTTACTCTGTCCCATTTATAATATTTTTGGCGATTAGTACCAATATCTGTGGCTATTCCTATTTGATTTTGGCCGTTATGATTGCTACAAACTCTGAACAGACTGTAGTATTTGCTGGCCACTTTGAGGGCAAGAGTGGCTGCCTGGGACCCTGAGACCCTGGGAGCTTGGGAAACACAGGGTTAAGCCCCCTCTCCTGGCAACCTGTTTGCCAGAGCAGCCATCCTGCAATTAAGCTAATTAAGCAGTAGTTTCATCAGTCCATGGAACAGTAATTGGCAGCAGACACCTGAGCTCTCAAAGGTGGAAGCTTGAGGCTTACTGCGGAGGGAGCACTTCACAGGGGGCTTCGCTCAAAGTACTCTCTTTCCAGACCTCAGGGAAGATTTGCTACAAGCTGGCCCCCTCATGCTGGCTAAGGATGGCAGCCATAGGCTCATCAGCCGCCAAAGGAGCGCAAAGCAAAGTGGGGACTTGCCGTCCATTGAACGTTTTAAAGGAGGGGGGTTCTCCATTCCGTGGGTAAAGAGGCGTCTCTGTTCCTGGAGTAAATATTACGGGGTTCTTTCTGTGTGAGGTGTGCACCAAGCCCTGAGGACAGGAGGGTGAGTCAAGAATGAACAGGCTGGTGGAAAGACGTCTGTTGAGCTGTCCCAAGCTTTTTTCTAATGATTGACATTTATAGAGCACCTACTGTGTGCCAGGTGCTCTGGAGGCTCTTTCCTGTATTGAGCTATTCAGCTCACACCATCCACTGAGACATAGGCCACCGTATTTCTGAGTCCAGGGCATACATTTTTGGTCTTATACCAGAGTTACCAGAGTTAAACATTTACAATTATAAAATTCCAATTAAATTTGAAATTCAGATAAACAATGAATAGCTTTTTCAGTATAGCTAGGTCCCAAGTCGTATGCCCCAAATAGGATAAGCTTATCCTAAAATAGTATTCACTCTCTTATATGAAATTCAAATTTTACTGAAGGTCCTGTATTTTATTTGGCAACTCTATTTATAACGTTGGTGAGGTCCCTGCAGGTCTTAGAATCCATGGGCTATTTTTAATTAGTAACATTCTTCCTTTCTTAATGGTGCATAAAATAAGGTTATAGTCAGGGGCTAGTTGGGTTGGTTGAGCTGTGATAATATTATCCCCATTTGACGGATGAGCCAACTGAGGCTCCTGGAGGGTAATTAACTCCTCCAGCTGCAAAGCCAGTCCCACAGCCACAGCTCGCGGGCAGCAGGCTGCTCTAGCTCTGCGCCTCTAGCCCCCATGCTTCCTACCCAGCAGTTATTCCTCACATCATGCTTGGTAGCTAACACGAATCATCAGGGCCATTTTGGGAGGTGTTTGAATTCCCTCTTTGTTTCTCGGAGTTCTGTAAAGCATCTTTGGATCTGTATCTTTAGGTTCTTGGCCCTGGAGAGTTGAGACTCAAGACAGAGGTCAACATCAGGAGTGTCTCTGCTACTAGAAAGTGAACTCAGAGGAGGGCTGAGGCTTCCAGTGGATTCCGGTGGCACTGGAGCTCCAAGTCCGCCCTGAGTGCCCTGGGGTGGGCTGGGCATGAAGCCCCTATGGAGTCATGAAGGGCTCACAGCTAGGAAATCAGACTTTAAAGTCATCAGACACCTAACAAGTGTTCAGATGGCAGCATTTATTGATCCGATAAGTGAATATGAGGCCGCTGGAGGCCAGGCACGACTCGAGAGAGACGTGGCATGGAAGGAAACAGGAAAGAATTCCTGACCCCCTGAGGTCTAGCCTTATTTTGGGAAAGACAGAAAATGAATAAAGTAATTACACAATATGTTAGAAGGCCTAAAATGATGGAGAAAAATAAAGTCAGCAGAAGGAAACCGGAAGGGATGGAGAATTGTGACATTACCCAGGGAAGGGGTTCAGGAGAGTTTCATGGAAAGACCTGACAGAGGTGAGAGGGCGCCAGGAGAAGGTCTTAGGCAAGGCAGCCCCTGCTCCAGGGTCAGTGCAAAGGCCCTGGGGTCAGTCCACACTCTGAGGAAGCCAGGGCACGGGTGAGGGAGAGAGTAAGTTGGAAGGGTGCTCAGGAGGGGAGTGGGACCTTTAACAGACTGGCTTCAGCCCTGTGCCAGCCAGAAGCTCACTGCCTGATCTTGGACAGCTGGCTTGACCTCGCTAAGCTTTAGAGGGGTTTCCTCCCCTAAAAGATGACGCTGATAATAGCACCGCCTCCCGGAGGAGCTGTGGGAATTAGGTAAGTCTCACAAAGACAGGTGTGCAGAGTGCCAGGCTTGCTGCTGGGCTGACTGTGTGCAGACAGCGCCTTTTTGCCTCTTGGCCAGTGCCTCACCGTGTTCTTGCCCCAGAGGAGAGAGTGGAGATGGAGATGGCCCGGCTAAGTTGGGGAAAATGGTTAATATCCTGATTGTTCATTAATCCCGTTTGTTCGTGTAGTCATTCGACAAACATCTCCTAAGTGCCTCCTTGGCGGGATGTTCCGCTGAGTTCTCAGAGTCTGAGGATGAAAAGCCGGATCTTCAGAGAAAAGCGCCTCTGCCCAGCTCTCGGCTGCGCCTGTAGCCCGGGAAGCGATTCGTCTCGCACCAAGGGGTCTTTTTACAACCCAGAACAGCTATAACTTTGAAGCACGTCACTCAAATCCAGATGTCAGGCCCCCTGCAAAACAGCAGCTCTGGCTCCTCTGGGACCGTGGCCCAGGACCACCCTGGGCCAGCCTGAGCGGCACCCTAGGGCCCGTGCGCTAACTCATCTGCCCTTCCGCGCACAGTGCCCGGGCTGGGGTCTCTGCAGTGACCGCCGGGAGAAGGGCACGGTGGGGTACCCATGGCCTTGGGTGGCTTCGCGGAGGAGCGGATGCTGGAGATGGGCAGAGGCGGGTCGAGGCACACCCCCCAGGCAGTGGGAGCCAATAGTGAAGGCCGCACCTCCGGGGCCTCCCGCCCACCCTCCGCCTCCAGGCCGCTGTAGACAGAGCCGAGATTGTCCAAGCCAAGCCGGGCCTGTGAGCGCCAGGCCGCCCCCTGCGAGTAAGACTCCCCCGGGGAAGTTGTGATTGGAATTGCACCCAAGTGTGCTGCTCAGGGGCAGACTCTTCAAAAGGGATGGGGCGGGGGGTAGGGGGGAGGAAGGAGATCTCAGGGGGCAGCGCAGGGGTCAGGGGTGTTTCTTCACGGGGTGTGCCTGGTGTGAGGGAGTCCCCGGTTCCTTCCTGTGTCTCAATGTCCCGTCGGGCCTTTCTCCTCAGGGAGAGAGAATCTAGTGTTAACGGTGCGAAAATTTGGTCGCTGTGGGCCCGAAATGAAATGAATACAAAGCCGCCCCCACCTTCTTCATCGTGTTCTGAACTAGGGGCATGGTGGAGTCTCACAAAATGGGGGGCGGGGTGGGCACTGACTGTTAGACGCAGCGTCTGGTCTGCCTGACTGTTTATACTTAGG